>PISX010016230.1:0-15918 GCA_004024625.1 Mellivora capensis
ATAAGATACCTAGGAATAAACCTAACCAGAGAGGCTAAAAATCTATACTCAGAAAACTATAAAGTACTCATGAAAGAAATTGAGGAAGACACAAAGAAATGGAAAAATGTTCCATGCTCCTGGATTGGAAGAACAAATATTGTGAAGATGTCTATGCTCCCTAAAGCAATCTACACATTTAATGCAATCCCTATCAAAATCCCACCCATTTTTTTCAAAGAAATGGAACCAATAATCCTAAAATTTATATGGAACCAGAAAAGACCTCGAATAGCCAAAGGAATATTGAAAAAGAAAGCCAAAGTTGGTGGCATCACGGTTCCGGACTTCAAGCTCTATTACAAAGCTGTCATCATCAAGACAGTATGGTACTGGCACAAAAACAGACACATAGATCAATGGAACAGAATAGAGAGCCCAGAAATAGACTCTCAACTCTATGGTCAACTAATCTTTGATAAAGCAGGAAAGAATATCCAGTGGAAAAAGACAGCCTCTTCAATAAATGCTGTTGGGAAAATTGGACAGCCACTTGCAGAAAAATGAAATTGGACCATTTCCTCACACCACACACAAAAATAGACTCAAAATGGATGAAGGACCTCAATGTGAGAAAGGAATCCATTAAAATTCTTGAGGACAACACAGGCAGCAACCTAATCGACCTCAGCCACAGTAACGTCTTCCTAAGAACATCGCCAAAGGCAAGGGAAACAAGGGCAAAAATGAACTATTGGGATTTCATCAAGATCAAAAGCTTTTGTACAGCAAAGGAAACAGTTAACAAAACCAAAAGACAACTAACAGAAAGGGAGAAGATATTTGCAAACGACACATCAGATAAAGGGCTAGTGTCCAAAATCTAAAGAGATCTTAGCAAACTCAACACCCAAAGAACAAATAATCCAATCGAGAAATGGGCAGAGACTACTGGGTATTTACCCTAAAGATACAAACGTAGTGATCCGAAGGGGCACGTGCACCCGAATGTTTATAGCAGCAATGTCCACAATAGCCAAACTATGGAAAGGACCTAGATGTCCATCAACAGATGAATGGATAAGGAAGAGGAGGTATATATACACAATGGAATACTATGCAGCTATCAAAAGAAATGAAATCTTGCCATTTGCGATGACATGGATGGAACTAGAGGGTATCATGCTTAGTGAAATAAGTCAATCGGAGAAAGGCAACTATCATATGATCTCCCTGATATGAGGAAGTGGAGATGCAACATGGGGGGTTGGGAGATAGGAAAAGAAGAAAAGAAACAGGATGGGATCGAGAGGGAGACAAACCATAAGTGACTCTTAATCTCACAAAACAAACTGAGGGTTGCTGGGGGGAGGACGATGCGGGGGGTAATGGACATTGGGGAGGGTATGTGCTATGGTTAGTGCTGCAAAGTGTGTAAACCTGGCGATTCACAGACATGTACCCCTGGGGATAAAAATACATTATATGTTTTAAAAAAATAAAAAAAATTAAAAAAAAATCCTAGCTTCTTTGATTCAGTGCATAGCTCACTTATAATTTAAAGAATCTTAAATATTTATAACAAATATTTAAAAAATATTATAGACTATATTTAATATTTCTTATGTATTTATGTTCAAGCTGGCTAGTTGACATTTTCTTTACATATATTATAAGCTATTTTGTCAATGGCAGACACCATTAATGAACATAGATCCAGTTTTCATATTTGTTAGAAAATATTGCCTTCTTTACCAACAGTACTTTTCTGTGATATGTAACTTTAAATTCCAGTTTAAAGCATTTAATCTAAAGTGTAGGCAGTGAAACTGGACAAGATACCACTATGAATAGGAAAATTATAGGATATATAAATACACATATGCTTATATTTATACATGCATTTTTAATGATCCCTCATTACCAAGCAAAGAATGCATTTCTAAGTTACTTAGCTTTTCAAGGAAAAAAAAGTAACACTGGATTATTTAACATTATTAGATAGAAAATACTATTTTTTGAAAATATTTAAAAAAGAAAATAATATAGACTACATTTTAATATCTTAAAATATAAATAAATGAGAACATATTTTACCTTTTCACCAGATGAGAGAACTTTCTAAAACAACAAAGAAAATAATGTTTGTGTTAAATTTTGTGCCACTGAAAAATACCACTCTTTAGATCTCTGCCTACATTCAGAGTGACTGTAACTGACAAAACTGCCCAAGCAACTTGGAATTTTCTTTCTTAAGTGACAGCTGTTTGCCTTGTTTTCCCATGACTACGTGGACTCTTCTGCTTTCTAAATACATTCTTACAATTAGATATGCAATGGCCAATATTAATATGCTATGATACCAGTGTTTCTACACTAACATTAAATTTCTCATTCATGCTTATTTGTAAACTTTCACATACAGTGCTTAATTGGCTTATGTATACCAGATATTTACATTAGAGCATCATTCGTGTTTATTACCCTTGTGACTAAACAAGCATTTACAAAATAAATTCTCAATAAATGCAGATTGTTCCTCAGTGGATTTGGGATATCTTAAGCCTTTTCTTGATGGATATTCAAGGATTTACTTTTAAAAAGTATAAGACAAGTGCCTGCTGTGTGCTGTCCCATGTGCTATATATTGGGATCCTAAGTATTGGAAAGAACAAACAAGGTTTCTTTGTTCAGACCTAGTTACTGTGTCTCCCAGTCAGTCCAGCTTCCTCATTAAAATTTAACATTGTAGGGACGTCTGGGTAGCTCAGTTGGTTGGGCGGCTGCCTTCGGCTCAGGTCATGATCCCAGCGTCCTGGGATCGAGTCCCACATCGGGCTCCTGGCTCGGCAGGGAGCCTGCTTCTCCCTCTGCCTCTGCCTGCCGCTCTGTCTGCCTGTGCTCGCTCCCTCTCTCTCCCTCTCTCTCTGACAAATAAATAAATAAAATCTTTTAAAAAATAAAATAAAATTTAACATTGTATAAAAACCAAAGCAATGAATAAACAAAAAGTAGAATCAAACCTTTAAATACAGAGGACAAACTGGTCATTGCCAGAGGGAAAGGGGTGGGAGGAGGCAAAATGGGTGAAGGGGAGTGGGAGATACAGACTTCTACCTGTGGAATGAGTAAGTCATGGGAATAAAAGACACAGTGTAGCACATATAATCAATGATATCATAATAGCACTTCATAGTGACGGATTGTAGATATACCTGTAGTGAGCTCAGCATAACATAGAGAGAAGTTGAATCACTATGTTGTATACCTGAAACTAATATAATGTTGTGTGCCAATTATACTCAAATAAAAAAGGAGGAAAAAAGAATTTAATATTATATATAACATTTCTTTTCAGTTGAGTTTTGTTTCCTAATATTCTGAGTTGAAATAGTTTCCTTTTGCATCATATTTTCATCCTTACGTGTGATGCATGTTGCACAAGCGATAAAGGTTTCAGAATGTTCACAGAGACAAATGTCAGTGACTTGTATTGTGACCATAGATCCCTAGTTTCTCATAAGTAATATATTAACTCTTATAAGAAATTCAAAAGAATAAAAAGAATATCTCATACTGTTTTCATTTTAACAGTTATTTTCGAAACCTTTCTACATTTGTATTCCATAAACATTTTTCCTCAAATAAGAATCGATTTATAGCACTAATATTTTAACAGCAATAGTAGTCACAAAGCTACAGTGTAAAGGAATCAGAGACTTTAAAATACACTTTAAGGTAAAAATAAATACATTCATATGTAAATGAAAAGAGTTTTACCTCATCAGGGAAGTGGAAACGCTTCTAAAACAAAGGAAAAATTAATTCACTATGGTTATTTATTTGAAAACATCTGTACCCAGATTTCCATATTACTCAAGAATTTGTACAGTTTTATTAGTATAGTTAATTTCTTCTTTTTAAAGATTTTATTCATTTATTTGAAAGAGAGAGAGAGAGCGCCCATCTGCACAAGCTGGAGGGGAGAGGGTATGGGGTGGGAAAAGGAACAGAGGGAGAAGGAGAAGCAGACTCCCCAGTGAGCAGGGAGCTGACTCTTGACTCTTGACTCTTAAGGCTCCACCTGAGATCAACCCATATTTTTGACCTCATTAGTTGTCTTAGAAAGTTTTACTTTTGCTGAAGGATTTGGGTTTGTAATCTGTAAATCTGAAAGATCATCTGGCTGTTATTCATATATCTGGTTTTGCTACTGTCTTTCACTCTCAAGTTTTGTTTTCATTCTGTGTGCGTGTATGTGTGTGCATGTGCATGTATAAGTGCCACTTGTTTACACTTGTTCTCCAATTAAGCTTCAATGTATTTTATGAATTCACCACAGATTATGCACAAGAATAAAAAATAGTATGGAAACTCATCATTTACTATTTTAAGAACTAGAGTTTAATTCAGGTAATTTTAGGAGATATAAAAAAATACCTTGAAATTTTCCCAGGATGATAACAATAATTGCAATAGTATTAATATTATCATAATATTATTAATATTATAATATGTAATACAAGTAATAATATATAATACAAATACAAAAATATATATTATATATTATATACTATATAATACAAATATATATAATATTATAATAATATTAATAATACAAGGTAGCATTTGAGTCCTAGATACTCTGATAAACACTTTGGATAAATATTTAATGCTCAAAACCATTCTGTGAGGTAAGTGTCGTAATTTTCTCCTTTTACAAAAGAGGCTATTTAGCACACTCATTGGCTAGGATTAAGAATTTTCCATCAGCTATCTCTTACATCGGAGTTGCATCTCCTTATGCTGCATTGAAAGTTGTTATGTCCATTGAATCAAGTATTCCTTGTGACTCTACCTAAACACTTCCAGCAAAGGAACATCACTGCCAGAGGAAGCCCAATCCAGCTTTCTATAATTTGAAGACATAAACTCTGTTAAAAACAATCTACATGGCATTCTGGCTCCAACTTTGTCCTCCTCTAGCCCACTACATTTTTGAACTAACTTTTTTTCCTTGCTGGTTAGCCATTTAGATAATACTTTATTATTTTGCTTTTTAAAATATCTTTTGAAAAGTGTGGCACAACAAACCTCATGCCCATTAACATATCTCTCTGCTTTGTTGTTATCAGTGCTATACTAACTTATGTCAATAACATGAATTCCTATCTGATTATTCGATGGTTATACTATTGCTATAATTTAAAGTCTATTTCCTCACTCACCTTTGCAAAAGCAACATAAAAGATGCAGGCCCACAGTAGAAGCTTCATTTTGAGTGAGCTTATGAAGACTAATTTTATAAAGTGGTTGTTTCAGAAAATATACAATATATATCTTAGTTATTTCTCTTCTCCTAGAGAGAGACAAAAGAATGCATGGTTTTGTTAGTCTGATTAGAAGCACCCTCAACAGAAAATTTGGTCCTATGCTATTAACTACTGTTGTTACCTAATAGGAATGATGCTAAAACAAAATTACCTTTTTCTGAAATGTCCTTCAACAATCAGTTGGCTTCTAACTAAACTTCTTTAAGAGGGAGTGAACTCATTTAGTTACCTAGGGATACATTTTTGCAATTAATTTGTCATGGAGTGCTTACTATGAGATAAAATCGCTTAAAAGTAGCCATTCTGTGGGTGCTGTATTCGGATTTTCTTTTTACAGAATAATTAGGAGATCAGTACCAATAACTTGGAAAAATTTCCAGTCCTAATGTTGCTGCCACTGTATGCTGTGGCATAAACCTTTAGGCTCTTAATCATTCATTTTTTTCCTCTCTCTCTGAAAAGTGGTGGGGCAGCCCTATATTCAGGTGTGTGTCTTGATTAGGCTAAATTTTCTTCAAAGAAAGTAAAGCCAATCTCTATTGGCTGTCTTCTCCCTTCCCCCCAAACATAAATTATCTCCACTCTTAACTAAAAATATATATACATGACACTTTTATAACATTACTATCTCAAAATGTGAAAAATATAAATGCCAAGAAGTATTTTATTAATAATGATATCACGTTCATAATATATTGTCAAATGAGTATTCAGATGTTAAATATAGCTAAAGTATTTAATGGATCATTTCTAATTAGATGATGTCTGATTTTTTTTTCTGTCCAATAGATGTTTTTTGCACAACCCTTAGATTTTCAGGTGCTATATGAAGCCTTGAGGATATATATAAAAAAAAATAGTATGCTGTCTTTGCCTTTAAAGAATTTTGTCCTTCTCCCCTGTGAATTGATGGAGACTCTTCTGACCTCCATTTTGGTGGGGTCTTCAGTTTTTTCAAATTTAGGAATAGGGAGAGCAGGGTCCTCAAAAGACTCACATTTCTAGGTTCAGGTAATAGGTAAGGGGTTCTCTAAGCAGTCTTTATGGAAGGAAGGTTATGTTGATCTCTGATTTCATTTCCAGCTCCAGTGAGAAAAACCCCAATGAGGTGGGAGGGGTGGAGAGCTGAGGATTGTGCTCTTGACGTGGAGTGAGAAGATTAGTTGTAGTCCCACCGGTGGCCCACTTAGCTCTGTGGCTTTAAGTAAATCACTTAGCTTCTCTGAGCCTCAGTGTCATCATTTGCAAATTGGGTGGTAATCTCTGTCACTGTTCTTAAGGGAGATGAATCTAGCTTCTGCTTCCTGAGTTCTGGGTCCAGTAAGGCTCAGGGTCCACATGTCAGACTTCAAGAGCACTTAGAACTAGGTGTTCTAAAACGAGTTCTCCAACTGGAGTCTTGGTAAAGATGATGGACTATTTTTTTTGGAAGTTTATGTACTGATTCGATTTTCTTTTCCTGTATGGTTTAATTTGGTGGAATGGAATAAGCATAGTCTTTGGTGTAAGACTCACCTGGATTTAAATTCTAGCTCTGATGTTATACTCTTTCCTTATGTGTAAAATGGGGATGATACTGCTTAGATGGTGTGGCAGAGATGACCAGCTGTCCATCAAAGGTTCTTGGTTCTTCTATAGCATAGAGGATTTCTTGCTGGGAGCTGCCCAGCTAGGGTCAAGCCATGGTATCTAAAAGTTCATCTATAGCTGGTTGGCTTAGTTGGTATAGATGTCTGATTTTTTCAATAATTTCCATAATTCATTTTATCCTCTATAGTATATCTATTTTTGTGAAGTAAGAATCTATTACTTATATGCTAAATATATTCCAATAACATGAAATATTTTCAAGTTTTTGATGAGACCATGAATACTTTAGTGTCTTATTCATAACAAGACCTAGGCTGCAAAATTCTATTCATGGGAGTAGTCCAGGAAATTATATACTCCATCCATTTCTCAAAACACATTTTTTAAAATTTTAGATCATCTGTTTACCTGTTTAACATGGTTTGACCACATATTGAATGGTTTTTGCTATAATGTTCTTTGGTATTATATGTCTTTTTTTGTTGAGAGACTACAAAAGCAAGAAAACAATATGTTTTACCATTGTTTTTAAGTTGTAAAGATGTATGGGACAACGAACTGTGCCTCCTTCTCTTTTCCTATAACCAGCACCAGAGAAATTCCTGACAGGTCCCAATACCTAGGTTTTCTGGAGCTATGGATATACTTTCATGTCCTAAATATGTTGATATTACTTATCTCTTGTTTTTGCACTTATTTTTGCTTCTTGCCTCCCAGGAATTTCAGAGTCAAATTTCTTAGCCATATTTAGAACTCTATAGGGCATGATGGCACCTTATTTGGGAATCTTACTGCATCTCCTACTTTATATTATTTCCTCTAGTCTTGCTTTTCCCTTATCAAAATATCTATATTATTTTTTAAAAATTCTGTTTTACTTATTTTGCAAGCTTATATCCTTTTAGAATGAGTCATATTATAAACAAACAGAGGAAAAAATTAAGCAATCAAACATATCTCCTAAAATTGTTTATAGTGCTAAAATTTCTCTTTGGTATATTTTAACATTTTTGTAGAAAGAAAATAAAAATGTTAATTGCTTAAACAAAAATATGAATTTGTACCTAAAGAAGATAATATCTTATTCTTTAGTATAGATCAGTTATTTTTAAATTAGCCTGTACTTTACTGTACAGCGCATGTGACCTAAAGATTAACAATATAAAGTTAACCGATGTATTTATTGACCTCTCTAAAATCATTCCTGTTAGCCTTCTCTGGGTTTCTGAATAGGAGGATTTAATTAGCTGGAGCCAGATTTTCACAAACATATTATATTACCTGTTAATTATCTAATATATGGCACTTGAATAATTTAGAAGACCTCTCCCCTTATGCTACTATTATTTTGGGAACCTATCAATTTGATTATATGTAATGGCCCCAAAACATAGATAAATATAGATAAACTATGTGAGAAAATGCACATTCACCTTTCTTTAGTGTGCTTTGAGCAGAAATTCTATATAACTGGTTCAAATAATACCAGCTTAAATTATTATATGATAGATAATTCAAGAAGCACAGTTTTACTTAATTTGACTTTTGTCTTAATGTGACTATTAACTTAATGAAGCTCTTATGGATTAGCAATTCTATTAAAGATGAATAAGTATTTCTTCACAAAGAATATAAAAAGATAAAGTGTTCCTATTGGAATAATTAACAGCCAACAAAGGATAACTCAATTATAATTTTAAAGTTCTAAAAAAATCATTTGAGAATGGAAAAATCCCAGATTTAGCAATATTTAAAAATCTTTTCTCCCTTGTCTCACTCTCTCAGTTTATCTATTCACATATCACTTGTAATTTAGTACTTTAGAATGCTCCAGAAGGAAAAAAGCATTGATATCTCATTCAAATAATAATATTCCCTTCTCCTTTTCCTCAGTTGTTTTTTTTTTTTCTTCAATTAGCTTTGAGGGAGAGGGAATGACTTGCCCCACTCTTCAGTTCTTCAGAAGAACATGAGAGTACCTGAGTAGAACTTTTTATGGTTTATGTGAACTCCCGAGTCCATTCTGAACCTAGTTATTAAAAAAAAAAATTCCCCTGATGAGTCTTTTCTTGTGTAGTCTTGAAGTGATTATTCAGATTTGTGGTGGATTAGATTTAAACAACACCCTGTGTTACTAACTTCTGCAAACCAGGAGAGAATGTAAATATGCATTTATGGGCACTCTATGAAAGTCTGTCTAACTGAGACTTAGGGGAGAGTCTTTTACAAATGGAAGCATCTTTATATCAGAGTTGTCGGGAGGATACCTTGTTTCCAGGATGGAAACTAAAGGCTGTAGATCTGGTCTTGCTCTGGACAGTATGCCTCACTCCCTTTCCTCTACGGGTTTATTTATAGGAAGTCTTTAATTTAATGTTACCTCTTTTGCTTTGAAATAAATCAGCATGATATCTGAAAAAATAAAAACCTATCAATTTGACTTATTTGGCTATAAATTACTCCCTCATTTCAGACAATCATAAGAATAGGGAAGTTCCCATAATGTGACAATAAAAGACAAGTTTAGGAGCTGCATTAAACTTAATTAGTAAATATACTTTGCAAGTATTGATTACTTGATTGAATTTTGACATTTCTAGAAAGTGTGATGAAAGAAGTTTATGCTTGATTTGTTTTATGTTAGACCTGGAATAAAATGGATTAACAGAAATAGTTAAAAAAATAACAGGGTGGTACCTTTTTTGTATTAGTGTTACAAACATGAATTACCTACTATGAATAAAAATTAAAAACTGAAAGAGCTCTTCTGTCCTGTGAATTTATTATTGACAACCAAGTATTTCTAGTAATATGCAATATAAATAATAAGTGATTAAAGCATCTTACTGGCTGGTAGTGTCCAAGTCATAATCAGAGTTATGTGGAGTGGTTTAGCTTGATACCCTCTTGAATCATGGTAAGGGCTGTACTATATGTTAGGATGAGAGAACCCCTCCTTTCCAAGTATATAATTTTCTTTCTGTGGAATCAATGAAATAACCCTTCCCCCCACTAATGGCTTCATAGAAGGAAAAGTGCTCATGTACAGCCATTAAAATATTAACTTTAATATCTACTAAAGTGTAGCATAAGTCTGGCCTTCAGTAAAACAATTAGAAGACATATAGGAAGGCAAGGAAAAAAAACAGTCTATGGATTAAAAAAAGCAATCATCAGAACCAAAGTCAGTTATTAAACTGATTTGTTGGAACTCTCAAACAGAGTGTTTAAATAGTTTTGAGTAATATATTGAAGACTATTGGTAAGATAGATAAGATGCAAGATTACATAGATAGTTTCAGCACAGAGAGGGAAAGTGTAAGAAAGAATGAAATGGAAATGCTAGAAATCAAAAGTTCACTAACAAAGAAAAAGAATGCATTTGATTTGGCTCATCAGTAGACTCAATATAGCCTGGGAAAGAACCAGAGAATTTAAAGATCTGTTTCCTCCCTCCCTCCCTCCCTCCCTTCCTCCCTCCCTCCCTCCTTCCCTCCTTCCTTCTCTCCTTCCTTCCTTCCCTCCTTCCTTCTCTCCTTCCTCCCTTCCTTCCTTCCCTCCCTCCTTCTTTCCTTCCATTCTTTTCTTCTTTCCTTTTTCCTTCTCTTGATCATTCACTTAGTCACCTAGTACTGTTCTAGACCCTAGAGAATATGAGAAAAGCAACCCAGTGGGTAAAAGGTAGCTGGGGACAACATTAAAATAAGGCCTTTGGAATTTAAAACACACAAAGATAATACTTTTTTGTGAATGAAGAAGTTAAAAAGGTATAAACTTAACGCCTACTTCAGATTGTTATACTAAAAAAACGGGTACTATTAAGTTCATTATTTTTTGATTCAACTGAATAGGAAACCTGTGGGATATATTTGACAGTTGGAAAGAATGGACATGAAAAATGAGCATAACAGTAGCTTTCTTTTGTTATGTACAATATCATACTCCACAGACAGTAGGTGATTTTAGAATAGTGATGGACAAGAACACATCCTGTGCTTTTGTAGTAATGGAACCAGGGTGCCTTTTCCTTTGTTACTGACAGCTACACACCTGGAATTGTCAAGGTTTTTAACTTACAAGAGAAAAACTCAATAAAGATGTACCACAAAGTATTGTTGCCATAAGTATGAAACAATGACCATATTTTTGTAATGTTTTCCTACTTTAATATCTTTAATATCTTTTCTAATTATCAATGAAATTAACTTGAATCTGGAGAGACTGACTCTGACAAAGCCTTGAAAATTATTTACTGATCTCAAAAAGTAGCCATGATAGCTGCTATGCTCCAGTTTAATTTACTGTAATAAAATATTAAGTCTGGAATATATGGAATAACCTATGAATTCATGAACACTGGATAATGTTTTGACTACTAGGGATAATGTTTTGACTACTAGCAATGCTTACACATTGCTCCTCATATTGTTTACATTTTCATTTGGGAAGTCAACAACTATGGAGATATTCAGAACTCAGTTTGGTTCACCTATCTTAATTTGAGGGACAGCAATTACAGAATTGAATCTAGAGAATTAAGAGCTGATTTTAATTGGCTAATTGTATGTGGCAATTAAAATGATTAAAGTAGATAAGATCATATAGGAAAAATATGTACAGTTAAAAAGAAGTGGCTGAGGTCAGACTCCTAGAAAATATCAATGTTTGTGTAAAGAAGAGACGTCCATATGAAATACCTAGAAGAAATAGCTAAAGAAAGAATTATAAAAATTACCAGAAAGGAAATATTAATAGTCCAAGTAGAATCATGCACCTGGGGACAACTTATTCATTTCTACTAATATAATTTCCTCACCTGTAAGGTATATTATTAATCATTATTAGTAATGTAATAATTATAAGGTTAATTGAGGCAAATATATAAATTACCCTGCACATAACTGCTTAGTTTCATGTATTATAATCATCATTATTACTAAAAACACAATCTATTAAAAAAGAGAGATTACAGAGAAAATTTTTAAAAGCATCAAAAGAGCTGTTAGCTTTGACAAAAAGTTCATTTGAAACTTGAAGGAGACAATTAAGTTATGTTGAGATTTATCAAGTTATTGAAGTATTGTAGTAGTGGTGGATAGTGTTTGGGCTTGATAGACTCAAGACTATTTAATCTACAAAATAGAGAGGTTGTTTTTTTAGTAGGACTAACTGAAAGTATAAGGAGAGTTGAGGAAGGCAGCTAACTCTAATGCCAACAAGACAAAGTTTGATAAACACTCTTTGGTGACAAAAAAGTTCAGAAAATTAACTTACTTTAAGATTCAGCCGCTTGGATGGAGTGGCGGCAGACATTGAGTTCATGGTTGGGAGTTTTCCCGACAGGATTAAGTGCAGAGAGGCAGAAGAGTTATATATAGTATGAAGATAATACTTGAAATAGTCAAGGATAAAGTCTGGGCTGTGTAAGAAAGGGAGTTCCCGAGAGGGAATAGAGAGAATGGAATATAATCAGAGTGTTAAGGGATGCAGTGTTCTATGAAAACAAAGAAAACTTCTCTTAGTTTCTTCCTGTTCCACCCTTTCAAAGTGTATGTCGTATGTTACTTCCTTCTGAAAAAAACCCCCAAAAAACCCTTTAGTGTTCAACCTAAGAAAGGAAATGAAGCTAAGGGGGATTAAATAGAATGGAAAATAATCGAAGGGCAAAAAGGATTGGAATATTCTATGAAGTGAAAGAAAAAGTCTTCAGTTTTCAAATATTTTCACCAAAGACACACCTCTTACAACTCACTCTCCTGTGAATACCGCCCCCCACCCTGGATCTTCCCATCACAACCAAATGCATAACACAAATTTCTAAGCTCAATAACGTTCATATTTATCCCTCCTTTCTGACCTTGGCTCTACTTTCCCTTAACTTTCCTTCCCTCTTTCTTCTTTGGATGTGTTCATCCCTTTAGAGTTTTCCCTTATAATACATGCATGTGCCCACTCATTTGCTCTTTGTGTTTCTTCATTTGTTCAATACCATTAATAGGAGGCCTTGGAAGATGTATATTCTCAATGCCTGACTTCTTTCTTCAGTGGGACAATGTGAACTGAGAGGAGGATTGAGGGCTCTGGTAAACTTCGGGATTGAGGCTGTGGCACATTATGAGCATGAATAAATCAGAAAGATGGTAGATTGATGGCTGAATAGTATGTCAACCCAGCTGTGGTTGGGAAATATAATTAGTAGTGTTCAAGGTTATCCATTATGAGAAGTAAAATTTAAGTGTAAAGTTATGTCAGTGATAGCCAAGCTCATGAAAAGTCAATTGGTAAAGGACTCTTTATATTATCATTCGTAGCCTCGTGGGCCAGTATGAACAATGAAAATGATGATTACACACCAAAGAATGCAACTGAAATTTTATTTTGGGGGAAAAAGAAAGGTGGTTTTCCAACTCAGAAAGAATGATGAAAACATCTTACATAATCATCAGCCCGGTTTGCATGAAACCACAATACAGACCCAGTATATTCAACATGAATTAACAGGAAAAGTGTAAATGACTCGGGAAATATTCTGCACGGTCTTCCTTTGGCTCAGTGTTTTTGTCTTATTAACAAGTCTGTCCAAGCTGGTAGTATGAAGAAATATTATAGATAAGAAAATGTAGAAGGTAGATTTTCTGGTCAAACTTAAAAGGAAAAAGACAGTACTGTGTTATCTACTAGGCTGATCTCCAGAAATAATGTGTGTTTGTATATAGAACCATACAAACTCTCATCCACTCTAGTCTGGCAGAATGTTATTATTTATAACTACTACTAGTTAATTATTTTCTAGTGCCTCAAATGATATCTAGCACATAGTAGGATTTTAATAACTATTTGTTGAACAATTAATGAGTGAATGAAAGTTAATAGGCTCCTCAGTCTAGCATACAAAAGTAGTGTTTATCTTTATTTATTAAATGGTAAATATTTATGTTTTAGTGTAAAATGTAAATATTTACCATTTGAAGGCATATTTAACTACTTTTATTTTCCAAATAGTTTATTAGACATAAAATATTACTGCTTCTTATATTTTAACCCTTTTGATCTACTTGAAATCTAGATTTTATTAAAGGAATTTTATCGTGCAGAATGACTTTGGGCTGATATTTTAAGAAATCACTTTGTAATTGTTAAATTCTTCAGAATCTATTGTACATTTTTTCTGTTTTCTCTGTTTATTTTATAATTTTTTAAATTTTTCTGTCAATTTGGTATTTTTTGCCTTATTATTTCCCCTGCCACTGCTTTGGTTAGTCTAATTCTATGAAAGGACTTAGTTTAGGACTTAACTCAGATGCATCTCTTGACCTATCTGTACCACCATATCCTCATGCCTTTAAACTTAGCATTTAGTATATTGTATCGCCATTTCTGTGTCCTTGTCTAGAACAGAGCTTAATGAAGGTAAGTTTGGTATCATTTCCATCTCATGTCTCTCACACGATGGAGCACGTAATCAGCTTTTTAAAAAAATGTAGAATACATATATAAATAATGATAACAAAGGGAATATTGCTATTTATAAAATATAACTGTATTTTTAGTTCTTATCTATGGTAGCTAGTATTTTCCTCATAAAAGATTATTCTGTGAAGTTGCCTCTTTTTCATTCATTAGGAAGAACAAAATGACATGACAAAGCAAATCAAATTTGTGACAGTGTACCAGAAGTTAAAAAGTACCCTTTCAGTAAATACCCTATCTGGACTTCAGGTACCATGTGGCTTGACTAGGGGAAGGTTTGACCTTTAGGGCCAAAAATCTGTATTAGACTTGGTGCTTTGGCTTTTGCCGAGTGATCAAAAACAACTTATTTAACCCCCAATGGGCCTCGGTTTCCTTACCTCAAATTGGCTCATCATATTAACTACCTCTTAGATTTTCTTGTGAGCATGAAAGGAGTAGATATAAGCAAAGGACTCAAAACAGTGACCAGCACATGGTAAAATCCTTAATAAATTACTGTTATTACTAATTTCTTTGAAACCTACTTTGTCCTGTTGCAGGGCATATAAAAAGAACAAGAAGATAAAGTGAATGAGTCAGAATTCTAAGATAGGAGATAGCCTATATACTTCAGGGAGCACATAAGAAAAATTAAATGTGAGTACGTAAAAGCAACACTGATATGCATTCGTTTCCTTGGATTTCCACCTGGCTTTAAAGCAAGGGACAAAATATCAAAGAAAAGAAACTAAGAAAAACTAAGGTATAAAAAATGATTTTATTTTTCACAGAGAAAATGATACAGAGAATTTATTTTAGAGCAGCTTGACTTGTCTAGGAAACTCTCTTGGTATCACACATCTTTCACCAAACAGAAATGCTGAGTCTGCACTTCTTGGTTCAGTTCAAAGACATGGGTACACATCTCTGTGAACATTAAGTTTGTGATGGTTTCCGCCTAGTTTCCACTAATGCTTCTGGCTGAATGCATCATCAGCTACAGAGAAAATGTCTTTTCTTAATTTATGCTAATATATTTATAAAATACTCATAAAACATGCATGAAAAAGTTACACAGGTAAGTTACATTTATGAATCAAGAAGGTTACACAAAGTATAAAATATTTCATAAGCCCAAATACCATTTAATTAAAATTGAAACTACATTATTGAACAATATTAAGGTCATATTCTTTTTTTTTAATAGTTCCAGTTCTTTATTTTATTTTATTTTATTGTTTTTATTTCTTTTCAGCGTAACAGAATTCATAGTTTTACACCACACCCAGTGCTCCATGCAATGCGTGCCCTCCACAATACCCATCACCAGGCTCCCCCAACCTCCTACCCCCCGCCCCTTCAAAACCCTCAGGTTATTTTTCAGAGTCCATAGTCTCTCATGGTTCATCTCCCCTCCAATTTCCCTCAACTCCCTTCTCCTCTCCATCTCCCCATGTCCTCTGTGTTATTTGTTATGCTCCGCAAATAAGTGAAACCATATGATAATTGACTCTCTCTGCTTGACATATTTCACTCAGCATAATCTCTTCCAGTCCCATCCATA
>PISX010016230.1:16018-46887 GCA_004024625.1 Mellivora capensis
ATACTCCATAGTGTATATGGACCACATCTTCTTTATCCATTCGTCTGTTGAAGGGCATCTTGGTTCTTTCCACAGTTTGGCAACCGTGGCCATTGCTGCTATAAACATTGGGGTACAGATGGCCCTTCTTTTCACCACATCTGTATCTTTGGGGTAAATACCCAGTAGCGCAATTGCAGGGTCATAGGGAAGCTCTATTCTTCACATAACAATTCTGCTTTAGGGGTGCCTGGGTGGCTCAGGCAGTTAAGCGTCTGCTTTTGGCTCGGGTCATGATCTTGGAGTCCTGGGATGGAGTCCTGCATTGGGCTCCTTGCTCAGCAGGGAGCCTGCTTCCTCTCTCTGCCCCTCACCCTTCTCTTTCTCTCTCTTTCAAATAGGTAAATAAAATCTTAAAAAAAAAGCCAATTCTATTTTAGATTATTGTTTAAATTCTAGACATAAAAGAACTTACCAAAAGCAAGTACAAGCTGTTAATTCAAAAATCTTAAAGGTGTCTTTTTAAAAGAGAAAGAAATGACATATTTTAGCTAAATGTTTATAATAACAAACAGAAATAATATATGGAAATATTTAGAATAGATTTTAGGCATCTCACATTCAACTACAGATACTAAATTCTTATTTTCTCTAATAATGTGGAAGATAACTTTAAATGTTATGTGTATATCAAAGAAATGAAGTCATATTTAAACAAATATCCTGAGGAATGAAGTGACTTACTCAAAATCAAAAGCTTACTTATGTCAGGTCTTCTGATTCTAAATTCTATATTGTTTATATTAAATTGTTCTCTCAGTTCAATTTCTTGCTCTCTCACTTATTCTTCATGTTGAAAAAGAATGTTTGCTAAGTCACATTTTTAAAAATTAAATAAAAGAAAAATATTAACTAGAGCTTTGACTACTTTTTAGAATTTCAGATACTTAATGGAAAATGAAAATAATATTCTCTGTCTTTACTACCAGTAAAACCTGCTGTAGGATTCAACTGAAATCTTATAAGCAAATACTTCAGAGATTTAAATCCAATGTAAATACAATTTATCATTTTAATTATTTTTATAGCTGTGTTTGTACTTTATAATTTATAATTTAATTGCCAGCCTAGAAGTTTTTATTTAATTTTGTTTTAGCTTCTCCTGAACAGAATCTGTTGAAATTTTCTTTATTTCATTTCTTTAATTTACTTTTAATACAAAAAATAATTCTATTTTTTAAATTAAAAATAAAAAGGGAGAACACTTTTTCATGTGTCTGTTAGCCATTTGTATGTCTTCTTTGGAGAAAGAAGTTCATGTCTTTTGCCCATTATTTGTCTTGATTATTTGTTTTTTGGGTGTTGAGTTTGAGAGGTTCTTTATAGATCTTGGATGTCAGCCCTCTATCTGTAATGTCATTTGCAAATATCTTCTCCCAATCTGTGGGTTGTTTCTTAGTTTTGTTGACTGTTTCCTATGGCCATCAGAAAGAATGAATAGCCACCATCTGCACAGACATGGATGGAACTGGAAGGAATTATGCTAAGTGAAATAAGTGAAGCAGAGAAAGACAGTTACCATATGGTTTCACCCATATGTGGAACATAAAGGAATAGCATGGAGGACATTATGGGAAGGAAGGGAAAACTGAAGTGGGGGGAGGGGGGAATCAGAGGGGGAGATGAAGCGTGACAGATTATGGACTCCAGGAAACAAACTGAGGGTTTTAGAGGGGAGTGGGTGGTGGGATGTGGTAGCCAGGTGATGGGTATTAAGAAGGGCACATGTTATAATGAGCACTGGGTGTTATATGCAAATAATGAATCATTGAACACTACATTAAAACTAATGATGTACTGTATGGTGACTAACATAACATAATAAAAAAGTAAAATAAGAAGGGAGAGCTTACCAGAGTGGGGATAATTTGATAAGCATTTATCTCAATCTGATTCCATGGCTTCACTGTCATCTGATATGGAGGAACAGTGTTGAGATGTTGGGGCAAGGTGAACTTCTGATAATATTGGTTGAATTTGTTCTAGAAAAAAATATAAGTAATTATCCTAATATTGCATGTACCAGATGATACCTGAACATAACCAAAGAAACTAAAACTTGGTTTGTTTGGATAAATTCTAAATGATACTAAACAGACCTAACCAAAGAAAGTTAATTCATGCAAAATGTTTCTGTTTTTCCATTTGTAGAATGAACTGTGGAATTGAAAAGATTCTTTGGTTAATTCAGACCCCAAGGCCAAAATACTTAAGGAAGAAGAAAAAGAAGGCAAGAGGATAATTTCTTAATTTACTAGGGTATGTGCCTCAGATTGTGGTTGTATTTCCATGATTGGTAGAAAATATAGTTTCCTTACAGTTATATACATAAAGTGTGATTTAATTTAGTAGAATCTGTGACACTGAGCCATTATTAATCTTTCTGAGTGTCACTGACCTTGTAGAAGTAAATGAATTAATATAGATGGAGCACTTTGCATAGTGCCGCCACCTGTTTTACTATTAATAATTATTCCTGTCTTCCATCTTCTATTTTGAACCATCTGTAAGGACCTGACTATAGATTATTATAGGGATTAAAATTAGAATTAAACACAATGGCATGAACCTTCAGAATAATTTCCTGTTTTTACAAAATGGACTATCGGTGGGTTTTTAGAATAACCAGGAGATAATGGTTGGGCGGATACATGGCAATGATACAGTTAGTACTATGAGAGAATATTTTTCTAACAATTTTGACAGAGTGTAAGGAAGAGTTTTATAGAAATGAGAATTTGTTAAAAATAATTGTTTAGAGGAATGCAGCTCAACAATGTTCATTCAGTCTGGTTATGTTATAAATGTTTGTATGGGAAAATTTACCCAAATTTTTTGGTAATTTTTTTCTTCTTCAGTCAGCCCAGTTTTTTGTTAATAACAAAAATAAACTGTGATAAATACAAAAAATATAATGTGGTTATATTTTAATTTTGTTTGAATTAAAGTCACTTACTTTAGTGGGTACTTCAGTTGACTCCTTAAGAAAACAAAATAAAAATCAGCTTTACTTGGATAGCCCACTAGTAATTTTATCTATTCATTATAGTAGAGAATTAGAGCTAATTATTTTAATAATTAAGGGCCAAGCCATGGCTGCCAAGAAACAGAGTGCTACTTTATAGGAATTTACTATGAATTAAGTGAGTTTCAATATTCATTGTCAGAGTTATTCAATATTCATTGTTCTGTGTCAGCATTATGATACTTCACTGAAAGTATGTTTTATTCCAAATGTTCTGTTTACCTACATTGTTCATATAATGTCAAAGTCTCATAGAGTATAGGCAGCTGCAAACTATACAGAAAGGGAGAATGAGCGAGAGAAAGGGAGAGAGGAAAGAAAAACGAAGTAGGCCTGGAGTATGTGGGAAAGCCTTCTTGCCATTTCTGGGAAGACCGCTGTGTTTTATCAGTGGCCACAGGCCCACAGTTGGAGATGGAGAGGAAGGATACAGAATGCTTCTGAGGCACAGAGGAGAAAGATGTTGGGCTTGTGCGTCAGGCCACAGGACTCTCAGGCTACAATCCATGCTTCATCATTTTTTCTTGAGATGTGTTTCCCATTATGCTCATTGATTTGGCTTTTTTTTTTTTTTTTCCTACCACAGCAAATGCTCTTGTACCTGTGATTTACCCAATTCATAGCTCAATCCAGTATTCAGTCCCCTAAACAATATGAGAGAGAACCAGGGTAAAAACTATCATGAATGTAATTGTAGGATCCTGATTGGGCATTGGTTTATTTAAAAAAAAGCATATTTGCAATGAACCAGAATTCAGCTATACGTGATCAAAGTATGAGATAGAACAGAACTTTTGGCTGTGTAGATAGTTCATTTCAAATCTCTAAAGTGATTTTGGGTCTGTGTATATTCTTATAAAGGTTTTTCTTTATTTCCAGCATTTCCTTATCGGGTATTTTGATGTGACTTTGTTAAAAAATTAGCAATACCTAATTTACTTAAAATAATTAATGAACAGCAGGGAGTACAGTATTTCTCAATAACCTATTAGGTTGTTTAATTTTAGAAGTATCTTTTCTTCACTAGATGAACTGCTAGAAGAACTCTTAAGGAAAAAAATTGTCATCAGCATAATCATCATCAAATTGGGGGACCAAGGTAATTGAATCCTTGGCAGTATATTCTTAATATTTGTGAAATTAAAAATCTTTCTCACATTATAAGGATATTAGTATGACAGGTGAAAAAGAAGGATTGTAGTAAAGTTTTCAGTTCAAAAAATAATAAAAACCAGTTTTTTTAAAAAGAAACAGTGGAAACCACATAAAATTTATGCTATATGGAAGGGTCTTACTTACATGGAAGGACTTAATTGAAAGAATTTAAGATAATTGAGAAAACTAGTAACTTAAGATTATCGTTCTCTTTTATTAAAGGAAGAGCATTTCAGATAGGCCTAACTATTATTATTTTAATATTTGTTTTTAAAAATATGAATTAAATATGGCTTTATGTAGAATCAATATCATTATATCAACACTCTCCTTTGGGGTTTCCTTAAAGAAATAAAAAATAATTAAATACTTTATTCTCACTGTATTGGTTATAAGTAATTTCCTCTTGAATATATAGAGGAAAAAAATCCTTCTTTTATAAAGAGGAAGAATAAATGTAAAATAATTGTTATTGATTCTTTTGATCACTGTGGTGACACAAAGTAGCACTTTGTGTCCCTAAGATCTAAGATCATTTAAGGGATATAGTACTAGCTAAATACATATTTATTAAATAAATAATGAATGACTCATCTCGTTAATTGACCAATAAATAAATAAATGTTATTTGGTATGCATAACCACATTATTTTCCTGTTTATATGACTATAACATAAATAATATTTATTGTATAGCTGTAATGAAATAAAAAAATAATGTCTTTAATATATATTTAATGTAAGTGGTTTTGATTTACTTCCTGAGATAAGCTGCCAGATTCCTTAAAAATTCCTTAAATTATACATTTTAACCTTATTTTTAAAATTGTTATTTTTTTCTTTTCTTTTCTGGTGTTTTATTCATTCTCAGGGATGAACTAAATAGGACTAAAACTAGGCTATTTTTCAGATGATGTGGAAATGACAAGTCACTTGTGAAATACAGGAAGATATGTAGACAATAGTACTTTATACGGTTCTGGATGAACTAGACTTCTTATTGCAGAATGATACTTTGGATTCCTCCCACTTTATTTGCAAACTCTAAGATACACACCAGATCTCCTGGTATGGCAGCAATATTAATGGGTTACCTTAAAAAAAAGTAGTAGTAATTGGGTATTTACCCTAAAGACACAAATGTAGTGATCCGAAGGGGCATGTGCACCTGAATGTTTATAGCAGCAATGTCCACAATAGCCAAACTATGAAAAAAACCTAGATGTCCATCAACAGATGAATGGATAAAGAAGAGGTGGCATATATATATACAATGGAATACTATGCAGCCATCCATCAAAAGAAATGAAATCTTGCCATTTGCGACTACATGGATGGAACTAGAGGATATTATGCTTAGTGAAATAAGTCAATCAGAAAAAGACAACTATCATATGATCTCCCTGATGTGAGGAAGTGGAGATGCCACATGGGGGGTTGGGGAGTAGGAAAAGAATAAATGAAACAAGATGGGATCAGGAGGGAGACAAACCATAAGAGACTCTTAATCTCACAAAACAAACTGAGGGTGACGGGGGGAGGAGGGTAGGGAGAGGGTGGTGGGGTTATGGACATTGGGGAGGGTATGTGCTATGGCAAGCACTGTGAAGTGTGTAAACCTGGCGATTCACAGACCTGTACCCCTGGGGCTAATAATACATTATATGTTTATAAAAAAATAAAAAAAATTATTAAAAAAAAGAAGTAGCATTAGAATTTTTGGTAAAGTATCCTAGTACAGGTCTAATATTTATTTTTGGATGTGTACATTTTATTCTGTCCTCCCCAAATTTTTCTTAGAGATATGGAGTTCCAGTTCTCCTATATTCTGTAAATCTAAATTTATTGCTTTAAAAAACTAGAACAAAGACCATCTAGTGCAGTGCATAGGAAGTGTACAATATCTTCTAATTACTGGGGTATTATATTTGTAGTAAAATGCCTTACCTCACTGGTGGAGAGCTGTTCTCTGTCTTGTACATAATGTATATTAAAAAAAAATAAGGCCAAGAGAAATTTTGTTATTTGTTTCTCACATGAGGAAAAGTTCCTTAAGACAAAACTGTTTTATAAATAAAATGGAAGAGTACTTGGAATTTGGGCAAGTTACTTCACTTTCTTGCATTTTTTTACATTATTGTCTTTTTTTTTAAGATTTTATTTATTTATTTGACAGAGATCACAGGTAGGCAGAGAGAGGGGAGGAAGCAGGCTCCCCGCTGAGCAGAGAGCCCGATGCAGGGCTCGATCCCAGGACCCTGGGATCATGACCCGAGCCAAAGGCAGAGGCTTTAACCCACTGAGCCACCCAGGTGCCCCACATTACTGTCTTTTTGCTGCATAAAGATGAAACTCTATCCCCTCCTATATTAAAGAATTATTTGAGGAACCAAGCAAAGTGATAGATGAACAAACATTTAGGACATATTTGTTGAATTTAAATGAAATTACTTATTTGTCACTATGGTTACAATTGTTATTTGTTACTACATTTGGACAGTATTGTTTGTCATTTAATTTCTGGATTATAAAATTTTATGCACAATTGTTCTATATTCCAAGTTAGAACTTGTTCAGGTAACCTGTCTTTAGCTATTTTACATATCTTTATCCTGAACTGGTCCCTCACCAAAAACAAAAAAAGAAAAAGTCATATAAAACTACAAAACAAACAAAAAGCAGTACTTACCACAGTGGGAACAAAGGCATAGGCCCTTGTCTTAATCTGATCCCATGGATTCATAACAATCTGATGTTGATGAGAAGCCTGGAGATATTGGAGGAAGTTCAAGTTCTGATAAAATTGGTTGATTTTGTTCTCGAGAGAAAGAAAATTATCAATATTTATTCCAATATCTCCTCCATGGATCAAAGCAGATCTTGACAGAACCAAATTACATAGATAATTTGCAAATGATGGCAAATTTACCTAATACAAGAATAGTTTAGCCACATAAAACTTTCTGTAACTGTGTCTATTTTATAGTAAAATGCACAATTAAGGAAATTATTTGTTTAATTAAGACCACCAGAACAATACTCAGGTGAAAATAACAAATGCAGAAGAAAGCAAATGGAAAATTTTTTGACTTAAAAGGTCAATGTCTGTCATTTCTTCTCTGTGTGTATAAGAAGACTGGTCTTTGGAGTCAGATAGAACTGAACTTTAATTCCCTTGATCCTGGGGAATCCATGACCCGATCATATTGCTTAATCTCTCTGAGCATTACTTACCATGTAGGATTATATCTGTTTAAAAAAAGAGCAGTTTTCATAGTGCCTTCTATTTATAAATATATAATATAAATAAAATAAAATAGCTATCAGCAGTATTTATCTATCTATATCTATCTGTGTCTATCAGGCTTAATAAATATTCTAGTAAATACCAGAGCCCTTTGATCTGACTTTAAAGATTTTCTTTAGAGATTAAATATGAAATGACAATGGCATCTTTCCTTAAAATTTTCATTGCATGGAGACTAGAAATAAATGGGTATGTAAAATGTCAGTTGGTCTTTAACATTGCCTGGGAATAATTATTGGGTATATACACAGTTACATTAAATGTGGTACAAAGGGGGAATGCTACTGGAGACATTTTAAACAAAGTATAGGAATGCCCCTTAAAATAATTAGAGTTCCCTAAAAAGAGAGTTTTCATTTGGAGAGTCCCATTTTTAAGTGTTCAAAGAAAGACTGCTCATATTATAAAGGTTTTTTGAAGGAATGTCTGTCCTGTGTAGGGGGATGATAATAATGCTTGTCACTTTTTGTTCCAAGCATTTTTAACATAATTAAATACATATCATGTACTATTATTCTGCAAGGTCAATATAGCTATCTTCACTTTTTGTTGAGGAAACTGTAGCTAGGAGAGGTTAAGTAACAATTTGTGAAATTATGGTTGGAACACAAGTTGCTGACTCCAAAGCATGAACTCTTCCCTTGTGCCCAAGGCAGACTTCTCTAGTTCACAGAGGATGGACTCCTATGAGTGGCCTGGAAAACTTTACTCTTGAGACATCTGTCTATGGTGCTACTGTCAGAAGTTGAGCGGGCAGTGATGTGATGCTTCAAATGCGTTGGTATCTAACTTCCATCATTTAAACTTGAAACTATTTTTCTGAGGTTTTAACTCTTTCCAAATCAGCTGGATCCAACAAAGTAACATCTAGAAATTAAAAGTAACAAAAATGGGGAAAAATATTACCTACTACAAATTTGGAGATAATTATCTCATTGGGATACAATGAGTTAAGTGAACATTTCAGAGAAGAAACAGCCGTAGTATGAAGGCTTAAAACTATCATTTGTACAAGGAATTTACCAGTTGTTGTAGGTAGGTCGTTTTTTCCACAGTGGGCTTAATTTTCTGTTAGGAAAACAAAAAATACACAAAAAGAAAACATTGCTAAATGATATTAATTCATTTTATTTGAATGAAAATCACTTACTTCTGTGGGAACTTCAGCAGACTCCTTTAGGGAAGAAAAGAGAACTAGCTTAACTGCATGATTTCGCTTTAGAGCTGTACTAGAATGGTAGGGTCAGTTTATTGAAATGTTTGGGGCCCATGTCACTGCTATGAGAAACATACCATTTTATAATGAATTCAATAAATTAAAACCTTTACCACCAGAGCCCCTGCTTCATGTCAAAGTAGTAATATATGACTGAAAACATGTTTCATTTCAAAATTTTCATCAGTTCTACATTATTCCTACAATATCAAATGCCTTGAGTGAATGTAGGTGACAAAAACATTGCAAAGTAGACCTAGTAAGGTGTGTGGTAAAGCAAATCCTGCACATTCTTTCTAGAGGATATAACTATTATTTATAAGTGACCATTGGCTTTCCATTTGAGACAAACTGGCAGCTTAGAGAGAAAGAGTAAAACACGCTTCCTAGATGCTTAAATAGGAAGATTTTGGGCTGGACCTCAGGCCACAAGACTGTGGGCTTCTTCCTTTTCCAAATACCTCTTCATATCATGCTTTTTGCTTGGATAGTTCTACAACAGCTCTTTCTTAAACCAGTGACCTACACAGCTTTTTTTTTTTTTAAAGATTTTATTTATTTATTTGACAGACAGAGATCACAAGTAGGCAGAGAGGCAGGCAGAGAGAGAGGAGGAAGCAGGCTCCCTGCTGAGCAGAGACCCTGATGTGGGGCTCGATCCCAGGACTCTGGGATCATGACCCAAGTCAAAGGCAGAGGCTTTAACCCACTAAGCCATCCAGGTGCCCTGACCTACACATCTTAATCCATTCCCTTATTCATCCCTTTAAAGAAGAGGTTCTCAAATTTTAAAGTGTATCAGAATGCCCAGCTAATTCTGATGTGCTAGTTGAGAGTGAACACGTTGAGAACCACTGTACTAATCAATAGTGAGAGGTTTTTCAGGAGGAAACTATGTTGAAGGCAAATGGCAGGCTCTTAGATCTGACACAACTTGATTTAAAAATGCACTTTTCTCTGCAATCACATATCTGATGTCTCTATCAAAGAGCACCAATGTACACTGTGGTGTAGATAGCCACACTGAATCTCCCCCAAACAACATTGCATTTGGATAGATGATCTTTCCATTGCTTATTCTACATGTGACTCTAACAAGGTAAGACACACTTTGCTGGGAATCTGGTTATTTCCTAATGAACTTGCTATTTAAAAGGTCTTTCACTTCAGTAGATAATCTGCTAGGATATTCCTTGAAAAATAATACTAAATATCAAAATCTGGCCACCATAAGAAATCCTCAGTATTATTCTTGAATGTTAGTGGTTTTGGGGGATATCTCTCATATTATCTACATGATTATTAAAATGGTAAGTTAGAAGGACTGAAATAACATCAATAAAACTAGGTTCTCGGCTGCTCATTATTCATCACCTTTGGAAAACAAGTGGAAGAGATAAAAATAATCTTGTAATTAAAAAGAAGTGTCTCAAAAGATTATGAATGGGACGCCTGGGTGGCTCAGTTGGTTAAGTGTCTGCTTTCAGCTTGGGTCATGATCTCAGGGTTTTGGGATCAGCCCCACATCTGGCTCCCTGCTTAGCAGGAAGTCTGTTTCTCCCTCTCCCTCTGTGATCTCTCTCTCTATTCCAAGTAAATAAATAAAATCTTTAAAAAAAAGGAAAAAAAAAAAGAACATGAACCTATTTAGGTCAGTACTACTGAAGTGAATAGGGAAAATTGTCATTTTTAAGCACCTTATAAATTTCTTTTCACTTTTTCAAATGAAGAAATTTACAGACATTCCCATACACCATTAATATTCTGATATCACAAATTGGTAATATGAATAAAAACTATTCAAATAAATATAAATTACTCACCAATTCATTTATGTTCCTTGTGTTTTCCTTGAAGAGAGAAGAAGAATTATATCTTTTACTACACAGCATTGTTTATAAATAATGTCTCCTGAATACAAAGGCAAAAATTTCTCTTTCACAAAACAAAATGTTAGAGTAGATTAATTTTATTTATTTATTTTTATTTTTTAATTTTTATTATTTTTTTTAGAGTAGATTAATTTTCATTTATGACTTTGTGTGAATTATATTAGAATTTCCCTTTTGGTGATAAACATGCTATCAGTATGGTATTTACTATTATTTTTATTGTATATATTCTTGTATATGGAGAGACCGTTAGGTTATTGTTGCATCCCTAACAACTAAGATGGTGTTTGGGACACAGTTCTTGTTCAGTAAGTGTTTGCCAAATGAATGAATGATTGAGTGCACAAGGTTAATTTAGGCCGTTCATGGATGAACTTTTTTTCATTTCAGTAGTCACTATTTTATTGTGTATTATAAAAAAATATCACTAGGTCAACCAACATATGTTTTGGAAGGGAAATATACATTGCTCTTATGATAAACTGACTTAAGTTTAAATGAGTCAATTTCAAGAAAAATAGTAAAATAGGAATTAACTTTTAAAAAAAGAAAATATTAAGTTTGAAGCTTCTAGGAATGAAAACCATTAAAAGACTTGTCCTCCATTCTTCACAGAATCCGGAAATCAAGTGTATTAGCTGATTCATGCAAAAATATATTTTCTCCAATTGAATTCTTCATAGAATTAGGGTAAGAGAGTGCAATTTTAGTGTCATTCTTTTTTTAAAAAATCTTGGTTTTTGATTGACTTGGAATATGTTTTCCAAATCCAAGCTAATTTCAATATTTTTTCAAAGTAATATAATATTTTTACTTCACATTGTACTATAGATGTGAAATCAATACATACCTCACACAGGATGTGGGACAAATGTCCCACCAAGAGAAAACAATACCAAGAAAGATATAGCATTTATTAAAATACAGTATAGTAGGGGCACCTGGGTGGCTCAGTGGATTGGGCCGCTGCCTTCGGCTCAGGTCGTGATCTCAGGGTCCTGGGGTTGAGCCCCGCTTCGGGCTCTCTGCTCAGCAGGAGCCTGCTTCCCCCTCTCTCTCCTCTCTGCCTCTCTGCCTACTTGTGATCTCTCTCTGTCGGATGAGTGAATAAAATCTTTAAAAAAAGAATACAGTATAGTATTCTTGGTCAAAAAGTGATAGTAAAGAAAATACAACTTTGTGAGCAAAAGTGTACAGAACTAGGAAAGAAAAGTAAAGATGATGGACCATTAAAAGGAAACCCAAAGATATTCTGCTTCAAAATGTAACTTGCAAATGACTCACAAATCTTTTCCTAAAATCCCTTTCATGTTAGTCCATAACATATTGGTAAAGCAAGGGAACACCTCACAATTTTCACAATTATAGCTAAAAATAATACTCATGTTGGGTGAATGAAAAAATGACCTATGTTTGATAGGAAAAGATATCTCATCAATCAAGGATTAACAGATTGAAAAAATTAAACTTCACCATACTAGGATAAATGACCATACTCTTTTCTTTGCTTAAATTTCTACAGAACAAATAATTTCTTTTATAATCTTGATTAAATAAAAAATGTCAAATTATATGTAATTTAAGAAGTTAGGATTTACTTCTTGGGAGATGCTGACAGATTCCTTAGAAAAAGAAAAACAGTATAGCTTAATTTACCCAGATTGTATTCATACTAGCAACAACGTGTCACTCTACAACCATTATTCATTGTGTAGATAACATCTAGTCTGCCTGAGTTAAAGAACAAAGTTGACCAAAGTTTCACTCTCTCTACATAATTAATTTACTATATTCCAGACAATGAACTCATTCCACACTATTTGGAGTTGTGAATAACTGAACCAAAAGCTTTCCCAAATAGCATCCATAGAGAAGAGAGAGAAGATTTTCTTTTTCCACTGTACAATTTCCAATTTTCTTCTATTTTCATTACTATCTTTTTTCTTTGGTATTTTTTAAAGAGGTGAAATGCATCACAGGAGACATGAAAATACCTCAGTAATACTGAGGATGTCCTCATAGCCAGAAAGTCATTTGGAAATTAGCATTTAATATGGATCCATAAAACATGAGTTCTTATTGCAGAAAAATGGATTGACAAAATACAGTGTTCATCATGACTTCTGAGCCAATATCGTTAATATTGAGAGACCTTTAGGAAAAACCCACAAATTTAATTTTGGTAATTAGGATGTTTGGTTCTTTACTCCTCCCTCTCTGTTTTTTATGGCTGCACTTCCAATTTTTTTCTGGCACTATAGTTTGATCTCACTGGTGGAAAAAAAAAACGAGTGTAAAGACTTACTAGTTCAGTGCATATTATGTTTTTACTAGGTGAAAGGAGTTTATGTTTTATTAAAGTGTTTTACCTCACTGGAGGAGTCCTTTTCCATCTTCTGTATAAAAAACAAAAACAAACAGAAGTTTCAGTTTTATTCGTTATTTAAAATGCAAATCTAGGGTGCCTGGGTGGCTCAGTTGGTTAAGCAACTGCCTTTGTCATGATCCTGGAGTCCAGGGATCAAAACCCGCATCCGGCTCCCTGCTTGGCAGGGAGTCTGCTTCTCCCTCTGACACTTCCTCTTCTCGTGCTCTCTCTCATTCTCTCTCTCTCTCTCAAATAAATAAATAAAAAATCTTTAAAAAAATGCAAATCTGTCTTGTTTTTGTGACATGGTCTTTTAGAAATCTCTTTCTGGGAATGTTTAGGGTTTAGTTGAACGTTTTCCCTAATATTCATAGACATATCAGTGTATATTTCAAATAAATCCTTGTTTCGCTTAATATAGTTCTTCTAGGAAGTGGTTGAATTTTTCATTTCTAAGTACTAATCTTGAAATATAAGTGTAGATGTACTACAGAATCTTAAAATGCTTTTATTTATTTATTTTTTAAAAAGAATTTTACTTATTTATTTGCCAGAAAGAGACACACAGAGAGAGGGAACACAAGCAGGGGAGTGGGAGAGGGAGAGGCAAACTCCCTGCCAAGCAGACAGCCCGATTTGGGGCTTGATCCCGGGACCCTGGGATCATGACCCCAGCTGAAGGCAGACACTTAACGACTGAGCCACCCAGGTGCCCTTAGAATCTTAAAATGTTTTAATACCATGAGATTATATTTTATTTAGTTTATGTTGATGTCTAGATTTAATCTTAAAGGAAAGACTGAGGAAAATTACTGATTTAGAGAGAAAAGGATAAGTGTGGTTAAGACTAGTATATTATATTGGGGCACGTGCATGGCTCAGTTAGTTAAGCGACTGACTCTTAGTTTCACCTCAGGTCATGATCTTAAGGTTGTGAGGTCGAGCCCTGCCTCTGGCTCCATGCTGAGTTGGAGTCTGCTTAAGATTCTCTCTCCCTTTCCCTTTGATCCTCCTGACCCCCTGTGGATCCTCTCCCCTCATACTTGTTTTCTCTTCTCCCTCAAAAAACAAACAAACAAATAAAATAAAAGACTAATTATAAACAGAAGTAACAATCAAACTTGGTATAAGATCGATCACTGAAGTGTTATGTTTATTTATTTCTATCTACCTAAATGGAATTCTTAACCCTAGTTTTGCTTGTGAATTGTCTCTAAATTCAAGAAATAAAAACTTTATAAGACTTATGTGCGAAATGTGGAAACACAGAGGAAAGAGAATTCTGATCACCTTAACAATGTGGCGCAGTTGTGGGGAGGGTGGCATTCGGTATGGGAGGGGATGGACAGTACAGGCTGCTGGGGAAGGGAAAAATCAGTTACTTCTGAGGAAGTTAGTAGATTACATGTGTGTTTTCAAAGCACTTCATATGATGTATCTAGTCCACCTTATCATTTTGTGATATGCATACTTGCTATATTCTCACTAGAAGACTGGGATGCCTTAAGAAGTTAAGGGATTATTTTGCAAGAAGTTATTTGGTAGTGATTTTCAGAAGTAATGACTCTTTAGCGCATGGATGTTTTCTGTCTAAACATCTTGGATTCTGAGCTCCTGTAACCAAGAAGAGTGGAATTCTGATGCTGTGGTTTTGGAGTCTACATTTTATCTGTGACTTCCCTGCACTTTTCAAAATATCCTTGTTTTATCTTAATAAATGTCTTACTTTTAGGAAGTGGTTCTTGGAGTAAAAAAAAAGTTCCCCAGAACATTCAAGCAGATATGGAAAGTAGTGTAGCTATAGCTTTTTAACCATTTAGCCTATAGCTAACGTCTCCTCAATCCTATAAGAATACTTTATAAAAACTGTTTCTGTTAACCTTGATACCTTGTATAAGACAAGGTCAATGATATTTTTAATTATAAGTTTTAAAGGTCACACACTTATCTCTATTCCCTGCTGCCTACCCCGGCCTGCCACCGCCTGCTTAAAAGATTCACTCTTTTTGTATTTAGATGAGAATGGATACTCATGAAGATCTCATTATACTTACATGCTTTCCAAGAGCAACAGCCAAAAGGCAGGTAAAAATGAAGAACTTTATGTTTACTTAGTCCTGTAAAATAGGTATGCAGTGAATTAATAATAGTTTTGCTCTCCTTAAAAATCACACATTTCCTCATTAATTACATATTCATTTACCTTTGTTCCAGACAATTAGGAAAGTGTAATGAAAATTTTGGTAAAAGCAGATTCATTTGAGACAAACATGGATAGAAATTTGACAAGTTCTTTTTTTTTTTTTTGATTGACAAGTTCTTTATAAGGAGAAGTTTTATTTGCAGAATATAATGTAAAATATTGGTTTCTAAAACGTGGAAGTTCCTTTTCAGGTGTAGCAAGTTAGTAGGGTGATTTGCTCTATATATAACTGGCTAATCAGTTTACTAATTTACTTATTCAATGAATAGTTGCCCCAACTTATCAGGTACTATACCAGACATGAAGATACAGTGATGAAAAAATAACTACACTCTACTAGGCTGTTTATTTATAACTTCTTCAGTCTTGCAGACAATGGCTGTCAGAAATGCAAAATAGAGGAGAAACTCATTTTAAAATCAATATCAGGTGAACCCAAACATGCAGTCTGCCTCCCTCATGAGAAGTAGCAGGTGGAAAGAACACTGTGCAGGGTACAAAGAGGTCTGGGTGCAGGTCAGCCTGAGCCAGGCTGCTGAAGCTTGAGCAACTCACCGAACATCACTGCGCCTCATCTCATATGGGTAGCAAAATAAAGACTACAGAGAAGACCCATTTCTAAAATCCCTTCCAGCTCAGTCTCTAATACTGGGACTATGTATTAGTCTACAAGGATTGTTGATTACCTAGCAACTTAATTTTCCCAGTAGGTAAACAAAGAACTGAAAAGTGAAATAGTTATTCTAATGCATTTTTTGATGTATAACAGTGCCTTACTGTCTAGATCTACAAATATTAACTTAATTATTTTTAAAGGGTGAGATTTTGTTTTACTCAAATAATATTAAATTTGCTGGTGATCCTTACCTATGCACTTTTGGGGAATGTGTTCTTACAGGCACTATTCTGTCTTAAGATTTGCATTGCCTTAATTTGTTATTAATTTATCATTCTTACTAAAAATCTTAGGTATATTTGTTTACTCTTATGGGATTATACATAAGATTCATTTTAGAAGCACTTCATAATGACAATGCTTTAAAATAATTATTAAATTAAATTAAAATATTATTGCCTCTTAAAATATGAAATACATTTATATATATGTAGCAGTTTACCTCAATTTTACTTATTTTAGTCTCCATGGATAAAAGAAATTGGAACATAGACAAATGCTGAGAATTAAGAAAACAGTTTTAGCACATTAAATGAGAAACAAATAGTTGCAGTTACGAAGCACCTGCTATACGCCAGACATTGTGCTAAGTATGTTTTAAATATCTTGTCTCCAGAACAACTATGTTAGATTAATGTCTGATTATCAGATGAAAGAAGTGATCCAGGAGTCCACACCTTAAATACACAGTACCCTGGATTTCCAAAAACCTCATTAAGATGACCTAGCCCTTAAAATAAGACATTGACACTTAAAAAAAGAAAGATGTTGGCACTTCATAATAAAAACGTAGTGTAATAAACATTTTACAATGTCTAAACATGGATTGTATCCAAAAGCACTGAAAAAAAGCTAAATCAGTAGCTTATACTGCAGAATAATTTCTCAAAGGACCTTAAAGTACACCGGCATTAGTTTCTTTAAACATATTTTTTGGAACAATGTTGTTAGGTTTTATAATATTATAATGCAGATAGGATAACAAAAGGAGAAATAAAAACATCACCTTGCTTCTTAAATGGAAGGCAAGAAGTCAGGGCAGTGGAGATCTGAGATGGTTTATCATAGCGCTGTTTAAGCCTACTTCTTCCATGATATGGTAATTCTGTGGTTTAAAATACCTAAAAAGGATTTGAATTCTAAGAAGCCATGTTGATTAGAAGTGGCTTCCCCATCCAATTTTTGTACCACATATTCCAAGGAGAGCTTCCACTGAGGTTGATTTAGAACATGATAACAGGAAATGAGGATGTTATCAGGTGGAGTGATTATTCAAATTCCATGTTTGTGTGGCTTCCCTCTGCCATGTACTCTTGCATGGTTCATAATAAGTTTTTATTTTTTCTAGAGATACATCAATATCTCTTATAGTCCAAAGCATCCTGAATAAATCTCTAAAGGGACATTTTGGATATGTTCATAAAATTCCATTAGTATATGAAAAATGACATTACCCATGTTCATTGCTTACCATTTGCTGCTACTAAACATATGGTTATTATATGCGAGTCCATGTGATATAATGGGAAACTCAGCTCTCCTACTAACTAGCAGTAGCTTTCATCAGGATTTACATCCTTAACTTCTCTTGGTAGTTTTTGAATCTGTAAAATAATAATAGTCATATGTAATAAAATTGTAATAACTAGCAACCATTTGTACAAAAGATACAAAAGTGAATTTGTATCTCCATGGCACTTACTTTTTCAGAAGTCACAAGATGAAAAGGCTATGGTAACCAGGTAGGTAACATAAGTGCCAAAAGTAGGGCCAGGAAAACCAGGGATTGTGGGGATTGTGGCCTTCCTGAAAGCGCAGGGCTGGTCTGAGGGGGAAGTTCATCCTCAGCCCCAGTCAGTTCTGACATGTGATATAAATTCTCCATTGTGACCACTGCTTCCTTTTCTTAAAGACAAGCTAAGTGCCTTGTTATTTATTCAGAATGTTTTGTGTATTGATTGTCAGCAAATTAAAATTCTTTAAAAATACCGTGTCTGCTGACAGAATTCAAGTGCTTCTGGATCTTGCCCACGCGCTACTGGTCTGAGGTTTCTGGAGAAAATGCTAGTTTCTAGACTCATGTAATTATTGGAAACTGAATCGTTTTGGAAAACCAGGTCTTCCAGTTAACTGAAGCATTGATGCTTATGCACGAAGATGTTAAAATTCCTAATAATCGTGTGTAGAAATCTGTGAAATTTACCACGCATGTGATTACAGTCTCAACCCTAGGGAAGCCCAGTTGTTATAGGTGGTATTTAACTCCCTAAAACTGTTTCCCCCATAGGATTATGTTTCATGCAGTTGCTATTTTTTCATATCTTACAGAGTTTTATGACTCCGTTGCTGCTCCCTGTCAGCCATCTTTTTTTTTTTTTTTATGAAATCATTTAAATAACTCTGTCCTCTGGAGGAGAAGAAATCAGACTTTTCATTGTTGCTTATCTGCCACTTAGGCTGGCCTGACACTTGGTCGATGCTTTCATTTCACTTAACCATCTAGACTACTCACCTGTAGCAACAACCACTCTGCTCTTTCATATGGCTTTTAATTTTTGAGAACATGAAAATCAGACAGCCATGCCTGTTGATTTCTATGATTCTCCTAGGTGTTCCTTCTCTATAAGGTAGGAGCCCATCTGTTCCTCTCCTGCCCCCTGAGTACGTACCTATATGTTCGTTATCCCCTTTTCCTCCAAGAGTTTTACTTGCTTCACTTATACTCGTTCCTTTGGCTTAGTCTAGGGTGTCCCCAGTTCTTCTGTCTACAGAAGTCTGTGGGTGTCTGTGCCACCCACACCAGCTCTGTTACACATTCTTCCTTTCACTCCTCACCAGACTTCTTGGAAGACTTCCTACTAGTCGCATTTCAGTCTAACTTCCTCAGTCTATCGCTTCTGCCCCAGTTTATCTTCCGTTGGTGAGATCACTGTAATGGGCTTTCTCATAAGTCTTCCACTTTCTTGTTATCTCTAAAATGCATTTTCCACACCTTCTTCACAGAGATTTTCTTTCCAAAATGGATGTGATAGATTAGGTTAACGAACCAAAACATTTGTACAGTTTCTTATACTGTCTAGGGTAATGGCCAGGATATTGAACACAGAATCCAAGGTCATTTAGAATCTTCTCAGGAGACATTTCTGGCCCCATTTCCTGACATGTCTTATGCCTTATCACAGAGCACACTATCTTACCAGAACACACTATGAAATGTCCCATGAAATGTGAAATATCACATTTTCTGCCTTGTAAATGCGCATGCCTTCATGAAGCTCCAGTGGAAATGTGAACCATGTGTGAAAAGATCTCCCAAATCTTTGATGTACTTGAACTTTTCATATTTGCTATGAACAAAATGTCTGGATAGATGCTGAAGTTGAAAATGTAGTTAGGACTCTATTTTCAGTGAATAATTCTTGAGTACCTGATATGTACTGGGATTACCCTAGGCATCTGGAAGAAAGTCAGGAACAAAAGAAAACTTGGTTTTCATGAAGTTTATATTTTAACTGGTAAAGGTACTAATGCATGATAAATAATAAATCATTAGTTCAATCATGATGCATGTTATGGGAAAAATTGAAGAAAAAGAATAGGAAATATCGGTAGGGATGAGGTGTTCACTATTTGGTGAGACAGCCAGGAAGTACCTCCCTAAGAAGAAGAGTGACAACTTGAAAGAAATAAGGAAGTAAACCTTGCAGATAGTTCAGGAGGAACTCATCTGCTGCAAAGGCCTTGGCATGTAAGTATACTTGACAAGTTTCAGAAATATTAAGAGATCAGTGTGGTTGGAAAATAGTGACTTTGGTGGAAACAAAATCAGAGAGGAAACGGGGCCATAATTCAGAACTCTTAGTGTTGCCAGGACTTCAGGAAAATAATTACACTGATTGGAAACTGACGTGTTAATACACTGCTGTGCCATACCAAAGTGTTATGAGGTATCAAAATCACATGCTACTGGAAAAAACTTTTAAGAAATGAAATTTAAAGTAGCTTCTTGCATGATACTATCTTATTGATTCCAGTCAATTTAAGTAATTATTAAAAAATGTAAAAGTTGGGGCGCCTGGGTGCCTCGGTGGGTTAAGCCTCTGCCTTTGGCTCAGGTCATGATCTCAGGGTCCTGGGATCGAGCCCTGCATCGGGCTCTCTGCTCAGTGGGGAGCCTGCTTCCTGCTCTCTCTCTGCCTGCCTCTCTGCCTACTTGTGATCTCTCTCTCTCTCTGTCAAATAAATAAATAAAGTATTTAAAAAAATGTAAAAGTTATGTAAAATCCTGTACAAAATACAGGCTAAAAATATATAGCACCTCAAGTGTCATTAGAATCCTAAATTAGGCATAGGTAGTTATTTTTCATCTTTTTAATATATCAGTTAGTAAGAAGACATTTTTGAAGTGTTAATACACTGCTGTGCCATACCAAAGTATTATGAGGTATCAAAATCACATGCTACTGGAAAAAACTTTTAAGTAATGAAGTTTAAAGTAGCTTCTTGCATTATACTATCTTACTGATTCCAGTCAATTCAAGTAATTATTAAAAAATGTAAATAATTATGTAAAATCCTATACAAAATACAGGCTAAAAATATATAGTACCTCAAATGTCATTAGAATCCTGAATTAGGCATATACCATACATAATAGTATTAGAATTCAGAATTTCTTCAGATGAATCCATTTATTTTTCCTGAAAAAAATAGGATTTAAAAAGTATAAATTGCTCCCTTGAGTTGGCACTTTGACAAATGCCTATACTGAAGATAAAATAAATGCTAAGAGGAAAGTGTCTTTAGACAATACAAGATTATATATTCTATTTTCTTCAAGAATGCTTACAATGTAATATCCTTTCTTACAATAATATTTCTGTTGAAGTAAAGCACAAATATTTGAAAAAATAGATTGAATAGTTCCTGTGGATAAAAAGGTCTTACCTCTTCAGATGAATCACTAGCTGTTATAGGAAGAGAAAAGCAGGAAAAAAAGATATCTTCATTTTATAATGTGGTTGAAAGTAAAATTACAACTGACCCTGAGTCATTATTATGCTTAAGCATAGAATTGATACATATTGTTTGGTAATTTATATACTAAATTAGCTGTTTCTATTTAAAGACTTATTATAAAACTAATAATAAACATAGATTAAAATAAAGATGCTGGAGCACCTGGGTGGATCAGTGGGTTAAAATCTCTGCCTTCAGCTCAGGTCATGGTCTCAGGGTCCCGGGATGGATCGGGCCCCACATCGGGCTCACTGCTCAGTGGGGAGCCTACTTCCCTTCTCTCCCTGCCTGCCTCTCTGCCTACTTGTGATGTCTGTCAAAATAAATAAATAAAATTAAAAAAAAATTAAAGATGTTCCCCAAGTTAAAAAAGCAAGAGTTTCTTAAATTTAAACATCTGTTTTGGAAATGCCTGAGTAGCTGAGTAGGTTAAGTGTCTGCCTTTGGCTCAGGACATGATCCTGGGGGCCTGGGAGAGAGCCCCACATTGGGCTCCCTGCTCAGTGGGAGTCTACTTCTCCCTTTCCCTGCTCATGCTCTCTCCCTCCCCCCTCCCCCTGCTCATGCTCTCTCTTGCTTGCTTTATCTCTCTCAAATAAATAAATAAATAAATCTTAAATAAACAAATAAATAAACAAATAAATATCTGTTTTGCTCGTAGGTTCATTATTCTGGCTTTCCTCCTTTCTTTTCTGCTATGCTTTCTTTCCTCCCTCTCTCTCTCTCTCTCTTTCTTTTCCATGTCATGTGAAGTGGTAAAGTTTGGTTTCATAATTCATTTGTAATTTTAAATTCAGAGTTGAGCATATGTTAGCATTTGGAATATTGCCTCTGATTACGTATGACTTTCTCAGTAGCTAAATACAAGGAATGCCTGAGGTGGAAGTTTCTTCTAGTTTTTTCAGAAGCAGAAGTGAGGTTCAGAGAAGATATGTGATGGGCTTACAGACATCCCTGGACTCATGTCAGGAAATACTGACTTTCATTCCAGTAATTTTTGCATTTAAAAGCACTCTGTCTAAAAAAAAAAAATAAATAAAAAATAAATAAATAAAAGCATTCTGTCTGTATTGAGCCATCTTTTTCAATTTTGATTTCGAGCCAAATACATCAGTGTGTGTGTGTAAATATGTTTGGTCACTTTAAGGAAATTTTGTAAGCTGATCTGAGGAAAATTATATATAATTTAATAAACAGATAAATACAAACATAGTTCAGATCACAAATATATTAGATACTATTAATGTAACAAATAAGAATTTCTACTCTATTTTTTTTTTAGGTAGTTATAGACCTTGCAATCATCAGAACAAGAATAAAACTAATAAAACTTGATTTTATGTGGGTCTTGATAAAGTAGATGTGATAAAATACTAACTCACTTATTCCTTGATTAAACATATATTGATAAATCAGTGCTCCAAAATGTTGTGAAACTAGGATACAAACGAAATAAAGATTATATTCCCTGATTTCAAGGAGCTATATTTCTCATGAATTTATATAAGATAGTCTCATCAAAATGCAGTGGGGGGAATATACTTAAAATTCAAAATGTTATGAGACCTGAACTGTTCCTATCCCCTAAACAAATAAAGCAGGGGACATCTAGGTAAGGATTGGAGTGAGTGTTGTGCCAAACCCTACAATATTACAGAAATGAGGGCATGAGGAAATGGAGGGTGTTGGAAAGCTGAGTAGACATAGAAATGAGAGACTGTAGTGTGGAAGAGGAGGAGAGAGTTGCGCGTGAGAGAAAGATTGCCAGGAACTGAGGTGAAGGCTTAGAGGGCCCAAGAGTCTATATCTCATTTTGGGGCTGGAGGGTAGCATGAAAGACTTTAAGCTGACATGTGACATGAGAAGAATTGCATTTTAAATTAATCACCATGGCATCAATATAGAAAAGGACTAAAGGAGGGGCAAAAACAGCAGACAGGGTAACCATTTAAGAGGGTGTGAATAGATTGGTATCTAAACATGTGTAAGGGCTCCCTTGTAGACATGGAATTGGGGGTGATGATTAAGAAACAGACTGAAGGAACATTTAAAGGAAGAAGTGGCAAACTATTAACCAATCAAAGATTGCAGAACAATGTTTCTCGACTATGAGAAATAGAATTGGAGAAAATTATTAACTTCTTTCTACTAGTTTATGAAAAAGAAAATAAAAGCTTAATCAGAGACCATTTGCTTATCATCCTCTAGCTCAGTTGTAAGCAAGTAAGTTTAGAGCTGGTACAGGTAAAAATTAACTGTATTTGAATCGGACACATAACAATTAAATTAAATTTTAAATTAAATAAATTAAATTAAATTAAACAATTAAATTAAATTAAAAGATAATGTGAGAATATTCTGGAATTATAAAACTTACAAAACTCTAATTATTCCATCTAATTAAAAAAAGGGAGAGAGTAAGAAATGGCTTTCTCCTGAAATGTTTATGTCAATGATGATAAAAGATCACAGAAGCATACTGCACCTGAAAATAGAAATATTACATTTCTGCTAACGCCCCCCCCCATTTAAAGAGGTATTTCTATAGAGAAACGTGTACCATTCCTAAGTATAGAGTGGACAAACTTCTGTGTGTGCATTTACCGGTGTGACCTCCACTTAGGTCAAGATACAGATTACGTCAAGCACCGCAGAGGCTCAGCCCTCTCTCGTCAGTAATCCAGCCAAAAGGTGACTACTGTCATAACTTCTAAATCATATTAATTTCACCTGATTTTGAACTTCCTATAAATGGCATACAGGATATATATCTTTTTGTACTTGGTTCCTTCACTCATTTCTCTGAGAGTCATTCCTGTTATTGCATGTGGCGATAGTTGCTTTATTTCCATTTCTGAGAATAATCCATTGTTTGAGTAAACTGTAAATTATCTATTTTCCTGCTGATAGACATTGGGGTTGTTTGCCTTTTTTTTCTTTTTCCTTTTATGAATACCACTATTATGAAATTTCTTGAACATGTCTCTTGATGGGCATTAGCACCTTTTTTTTGGTTATTAAAAAATTTTAATCATCAGACACATGAAGAAGTAATAATGACCCATATCTATTTTACTTAGTTCTTGACCACAAGTTTTGAATCATTTATTTATATTAAGAACATTGGATGTTAGTCAGAATATAAAATATTAAGAATATGTTAATGAGGGACTCCTGGGTGGCTCAGTCAGTTCAGCATCTGCCTTCAGCTCAGGTCGTGATCCCAGGGTCCTGGATCTAGTCCCCCATCAGGCTCCTTGCTCAGTGAGGAGTCTGCTTCTCCTTCTGCCTGCTGCTCCCCTGCTTATGTGCACTCTCTCTGTCAAATAAATAAAATCCTTAAAAAATTAAAAAAAAATAAATAAAATCTTTAAAAGACATTTCTACATTATACAGGATGATGATTAGAATACCTAATACTATTGGAACATTTATTGTATCCTAGCATTCTGTTATATAGTTTACATAAATGCCTGAAATGATCTTCGCAAAAACCTCTCAGTCAATGGTGTATGTCTATGCTTGCATTTCAGCTGATGGTATACTAGCTGACTGGGATTATGTACATTAGAAATGTTACACACATAAAAAAAAGTGGTGGAGCTGAGCCGGAAGATAAACTTCCTGACTCCAAAACCTGCGTCCTTTCCCTGCGATACACATGTCTCCAAGGCCAATATTGGTTCTAAGAACTCCTGTAGTAAGAAGGTAGTCTCTAACGGACTTTAATTTTGAGACATCAGGTCATGTCATACTGTCAAAGAGAAGGGGAAGCATTCTTGCAGTACATGGCTTCCAAAGTAGGTCATTTGTGAAAAGCCAAAAAAAACAAACAAACCCAACCTCCCCCCCCAAAACCCCCATAACCAGAATAACCCCAACATTTTGAGATTTGCAACTGTTTCAAAATCAATCAGATAATTAATTTTTCAAAATAATTTTTCTTAAATGATCAATTAATATCTATTTGCAAAAACAATGAGTCCATATCCCCCTTGGACACAGACATCTAACAGAAATATGGTTTATTTTGAATATGATTTAAAACATTTATTTGGAATTAAATTATACTGAAAATTGGGGGAGGAAAGAGGGACTTTTTTTATGTACGGTATAAGTTTATTTGGAAGTTACCAGCTGTTTCAGGATTCTTTTCTTCATCACTCAGCTCGACTTCCTGTTAAGAACCAAAAGCAACTGTTATAAAAGGACCGGAGAAATCACTACTGGGTAATATTACATGTATTTCATTTCAATAAAAATTACTTACCTCACGGGTTATGTCAATGGATTCCTCAGGGAGAGAAAACACAAATCAGCTCTACTTGGATGACACAAGTCATTGCTCTAACTATAGTAGAAGAGCTAGGGCTAATGATGTGATTCAGCAACCCATTGCTACTGAGAAATTTAGTCCTAATCACTGATGTAGGATTTAATAGGAAACATTAAACACCAAGACTTTTTCGTTGTGAGAGCACACTCTGTGTTAACATACTCACACATCGCTGAAGGGATGTTTCCTTACAGTCTCTATGTCTGTGCAGACGACGAGGAAGGAGCACGGAGAGTAAACAGGTGACTCTGTGGGCACAGGGCCTGGTGAGGCGTGAGGTAAGGGAAGGCTGCATGTCATCTCCGGAAGCGGCATGGCTCTCAGTGTGAGACTGAGATGTGAGGTGACAGGAATGATTCCTGCTATGATCCCTAGGACTCTGATGAGGAAGACCTCGGTCTGTGCCACAGGCCACAAGACACCAGGCCACAGACCCTGCTTCACTTCCTCCCAGCAACCTCCCCGGTGTGGTCGCCCACCCAGCTCTTCTGTCACAAGAGGTGTTTCTTGTACCACTCACCTACACAGCTTTTATGACCCACTCTGCGACTCAACCCCTGATTCATGGTGGGAGAGGAAAACCCGGTGAAAGCAATTTCCAGGCTCTGTTTTACATACGGGCCTATTTTTTTTTTTTTAAATGAGGTTTCCAAAGAGTCAGAGTAAAGAAGGGCATTATCCAAGAATACGCAACAGAAAGGTTAATAGTCACTAAGTGATGGTTAATCTATAACCCTCACTAACTTTGAGTTGAGGATATGTATTACACAGTTTTTCTTTATTTTTGTTGTGTATTTTGATGTGACTTTGTTAAATATTAGTGGCTTCTAAATTGCCATTAAATAGCATGAGAGCTGGAAAATGTGCTGTCCTAGATGGATCAGTTATCTTCTTGACTTTAAAGGCAAGTATCACTTATAAAGTAAGCTACAAAAGTGTCCTCTAGAAATTAAAACGATGAATAAAACTAATCAAAATCTGAAATCCAGGAGTGGGATCTGCTGCACTGCCTTTTTTTGACTAGCAATAGTAGGATAAAATTTGATGTTACCAACATGGTCGTTAGTATGGCAGACATACCATAGGAATGAGATAAGGAATGATATAAGGAAAAAGAAAGTCTTTCAAAAAATTGTAAAATCTGTCTAATTTTTAATAGCAGCATAATATATAGAAAATGTAATTAGATATAAATTAAAATGTTGAATGAGAGAATTAAGAATTATGGAAAATATAATTAAGAGGTCAAATAAAGTTGCATTTTTTATGCAATAAAATGATGTTTTATCGATTATTAAGAGAAGAAATTTGCAAGTATAACCCTTCTTCTCATTAATATTTTAAGCCAGATATAGCCACATATATAAATAAAAATACCCTACCATGGGGCTCCTGGGTGGCTCAGTGGGTTAAACCTCTGCATTCAGCTCGGGTCATGATCTCAGAGTCATGGAATCGAGCTCCGCATCGGGCGCTCTGCTCAGCAGGGAAACTGCTTCCCCCTCTCTCTCTGCCTGCCTCTCTGCCTACTTGTGATTTCTCTCTCTGTCAAATAAATAAATAAATAAAACTTAAAAAAATACCTTACCTTATCAACAATCTTCCTTGAGGTTTCCTTAAAGAGAGAAAAGAAAAGTAAGCACATTCTAATTCTGCTAGTTACACAGAATTTCCATTGGGACACGGCAAGAAAACCCATGTTCCATAAAGAAAGAAGAATAATGCATTCATTTTCATTGCTTGAATTGTATCTCTGTTCTCCAACCATGGAAACACCCAATCAGTGTTTTACTAGAATGTGAATTCTATATGTTGTATGATATCCTTCTTTTACTTACTGTTGTATCCCCAAGATCTAGAATCATGTGAGGAACATAATACTTAATCAATACATATTTCTTTATTAAATATACACAGAAGTTTAACTTACTTACAATATGAAGAAACATTTTAAATGGTACTGTGTTTACTGCAATGTATTTTAAGTGGGTGTTTGTATGTAGAAGTATTTATTCAAATAAGTGTTTTGGGTGGTTTTTATGTAAAATTTCCTTGAGAGTAAATTTCAGGAAAAACATTTGGTCAGGGGCACCTGGGTGGCTCAGTCGTTAAGCATCTCTGCCTTAGGCTCAGGTCCTGATCCCAGAGTCTGGGATAGAGCCCCATATCAGGCTCCCTGCTAGGTGGGAAGGCCGCTTCTCTCTCTCCCTCTGCCTGCTGATCCCCCTGTTTCGCTGTGTCTCGCTGTGTCTCTCTCTTTCAAATAAATAAATAAAATTTTTAAAAAATCAAAAGATTTGGTCAGAATTTCCTTAGGTGAGCCAATATAATCACAATAAATGAAAAGTGTAGGATTTTGTAGAAATCAAAACCACTAAATGGTAAGATCTGCTTTCCTCACTGGAAATGAGGAATTTTAGTTAATCATTTTGAAGCGAGAGAGCAAGATTCTTCTTTTCTCATGGAGTCTAGATTGAATCTCGCATACGGAGGAGAGTGAGTAAAGTGATAGAGTTTTATTAAGCAAGGATGCAGAAAAAGAAAAAGCTCTCAGGAGAGAGAGGGGTCTGGACAGGGTTGCCAGTATGGGTTTCCATTGACGGTGTTTTTTTGAAACTGACCAGGGAGCTTGTGGTCCTAACACTCTTTAGTGACATCTTGGTTTGAGTAAGGATAACCTCTTTAAAGGTTTACTTCTCCTTTGGGTCTGGTTATTATTTGTTGTTCATAATATGACTGCCATAGAAAGACCCCACCTCTGACACCCAGGGCAGTGTGGTCTGGTTTGTTCCCTTATCTCTGGTTTCCTTATGCTTCAGCATTGCTGGGATTTTTGGTGAGCTTGATCAGGTAACCCCTACGTGAGTGTAGTCACCTACCCTAGTAGTCTAGTCACCTACGTACCCCGCCTTCCCTTGTCCTGCTTGTCCCTTACTCAATTTGAGTCCTGCATTAATTAAAGCAATGTAAGTAGCACACATTTAATAACCAATAAGAAATTTAGAAGTAACTTTAAAATTTGATTTAATTTTAGTAGTTGTGACTTCCTGGAGCTGCTGCTAGATTCCTTAGGAGAAGAAAGAAGGAATGCATTTCATTCACTAATCCATTGAAATGTTAGTTTTCCACCAAGAAGTTTCCCATTTTATCAAAAATGAAACACAGAAGAACAAAAGAAGGCAAATCCTCAAGTCCTTAAGTGGTATTCAGTGTGTCTTTAGGCATTTACCTCATGAGCCATTGGTAGGAAGATATTCGGAAGTTGGAACTTAACATATGAACTTGAGTCCTTATCCAGGTGGGATTCCCTTCACCCATTTTATGAAATTGAGAATGGGCACCATGACTCCTGGAGTCATAGTATTATTGTGACCATAGTGACCTCTAGGAAAGCAATGGCATTGGACTTTTCTGCTAGGTCCAGTAGTACACAAATCGAATCTTGCAAATTTTGAATATGTAGGATTAGTCCACTGCCCTAAATGTTTCTGATCACTGGCACACTTTCTACTTTCATTTTTCATTACTCCCTAACTATAACTCTCTTAATGAAAGAAATTATTGTTCTAACAGTGTGTTTATTATATTCAGGAGCTGTTATAAGTGCTCAATTATAGATATTAAAGTTGCCACATCTTGTAACGTGTAATACTATAAATAGAAATACTACAACATTTTAAAATAATTATATATTTCTTAGGTAAGGGAGTACATAGTTTTATGATAAGTGCTAAAAATATAGTATACTATTGGGCAAGAAATTAAAGCATTATCTTGACAGAAATGATTGACCTAAAATTCCGACCACGGCAGAAGCAGTGAGTGACTATACTTGTCACCAGCTAGTGACTGCAGTTTTTTTTTTTTTTTTTGGCTGAGCAAAAATGTTGATTAAAAGGATGATTGAGGCCACCCACAAAATAGAAAGCTAAGAAGGTGGTTAGAGCTAGTAAAGTTGAGGGGGAAGGCGTTGTTGTCCTGTGTGTAAAACTGATTGCTGAAGTATCCTTTTTCTCTCTTCCTGCATTGAATATGCAGCATACGCACTTCTCTGTCTTAGCGTGACTGCTGAATAGGCTTTACTGTTAAGAAGACACAAAAATCTCCAGGACATGTACTTAAGATACAGCTACAAATGAGGCAGCAAAGAATCTGAGCACCTTAGGTAAATGGTGATCTTCTGAGATGTAAATTTTAGGGTTAGGGAGAAGTTGGTATTGAGTTTCTTACTCTTTGCAGGATGAAGGATTAATTATAAGTTCTCTTTAAAATGATAATTATGAGAGTGTTGGTATATTACATGTATATAGATATTTTTTATTTACAATATACACATTCTTTTATTTTTTCCCATATGTAAACAGGTAAATTCCTTATGATATTGGCATGTGACTTTCATAATTTCTTTGTTTTACCCAGTAAAATGCCATCGAAATTCGCTGACTTTCCCATTCAACAGGGAAAGTTTTCAACAGGGTCACAACTTTATTGGTTGGTTAATAGCTCAGATGGACTTAATCCATAGTCTTTACTTCCCAAATATGCCATCTTCTGGACATAACAGATAGCTTCAAAGGCTTTGTATTTCAGATGAAAAAATATTTTGACATTTAAGATGTTCCTTAGGCATGCGGCATTCAAACAAACAGCACAGAAATTTATCTCCCTAGTGGTGGCCATGATATCTTTAACCTCCAAGGGCCACCTAAGGAAATCATTCACGTTCAAGAAATAGGAAGCCCAAATGGGAGATGAGTCACCTCAAGTCTCATAGCTTGTTCATGGGCATTCTGAGACTCAATTTTAGGACTTCTGACTCCAAATCTCCTACTGTTTACGATTAAGTCCTTTCTTCCTATATTCAGTTTCCTGCTCTGCCACTTACTGCTCGTGTTTGGAAAGTCCACCAGCCAGAGGTGATTACAGATGTCAGTGGAGATGCCAACGGGACTGTAGACAAATGACTTCATTTCTTTCATTTCAGTTCTTGTAAAATGGAGATGAAATTCTCTATCTCTGCCTTCCTCAAAGACAGCTGTCAGATTCAAGTCAAATGACATAGAAATAAATACTAGGATAGTTCAATTTATCCTGATTCGTAATTGGTGTTAACTAACTACAGTGTTAAACTATGAATTTATATGAATGACTATATGATCTGTGACCTCAATTCTGACCTAAAAAATTATATTTAAATTAGTTTTACTTTCTGCATTTAAAGGGATTGAAATGCTTTTTTTTTTTTAATTTTTTTTATTTCTTTTCAGCGTAACAGAATTCTAACAGAATTAGTTTTACACCACACCCAGTGCTCCATGCAATGCGTGCCCTCCACAATATCCACCACCAGGCTCCCCCAACCACCCACCCCCCGCCCCTTCAAAACACTCAGGTTATTTTTCAGAGTCCATAGTCTCTCATGGTTCATCTCCCTCCCAATTTCCCTCAACTCCCTTCTCCTCTCCATCTCCCCATGTCCTCCGTGTTATTTGTTATGCTCTGCAAATAAGTGAAACCATATGATAATTGACTCTCTCTGCTTGACTTATTTCACTCAGCATAATCTCTTCCAGTCCCGTCCATGTTGCTACAAAAGTCGGGTATTCATCCTTTCTGATGGAGGCATAATACCCC
>PISX010016231.1:0-46814 GCA_004024625.1 Mellivora capensis
GGACCGTAGGGCAGGGGGTGGAGGCTTAGAGGATGAGCAGGTCCAAGAAGAGCTGGACCTGCAGTGGCCTCTGTCCCTCCTCCAGCTGAGGGAGAGCATGCCCACTGTGTGACGGTGGGCAGTTGGACCCCATCGGAGGAGAGAGATGAAATGTCCAAGTGGATGGAGGGACGGTGCCATGAGGCAGGGGCACTGCCGCCGTCCTGCAAGGGCAGGGCCCCGGTGACGAGTGCCACTGCCGGCCTCGCAGGACTGTCTCCTCTGTTGACATGGCTGTGTGCACAGCATAACGGCCCCTTTTTTCCAATTGGCTGTTTATGGATTTGTGTCAGCCCTAGAGTGTGAACATCCCACCCACCTCTACACAAATGTTGACACTCCCCCTGGTCTGAGTAAAGTGCAGAACATTTTTGTATTGTTTTCTTTCTGCCTTGGTAAAATGTGACAGTTTCTTTCATGAGTGTTTTATAGTCTTCTGAGGATAGATACTTTGCCTCTTTGGTTAGGTTTATTCCTAGGTATCTTATGGTTTTGGGTAGAATTGTAAGTAGAATTGACTCCTTAATTTTTCTTTCTTCTCTCTCATTGTTAGTGTATAGAAATGCTACTGATTGTGTATTGATCTTATATCCTGCCACTCTGCTGAATTCTTGTATGAGTTCTAGCAATTTTGGGGTAGAGTCTTTTGGGTTTTCCACAGAGTATCATGTCATCTGTGAAGATTGAGAATTTACCTTCTTTGCCAATTTCAATGCCTTTTATTTTTTGTTGTTTTTGTTGTCTGATGGCTGAGGCTGTGACCTCTAGTACTATGTTGAACAACAGTGGTGATAGTGAACATCCCTGTTGTGTTCCTGACCTTAGAGGAAAAGCTCTCAGTTTTTCCCCATTGAGAATGATATTCGTTCTGGGCTTTTTGTAGATGGTTTTTATGATATTGAGGTATGTTCCCTCTATCCCTACACTGTGAAGAGTTTCAGTCAAGAAAGGATGCTGTACTTTGTCAAATGCTTTTTCTGCATCTGTTAAGGAGATCGTATGGTTCTTGTCTTGTCTTTTATCAATGTGTCATATCACATTGATTTGTGGATGTTGAACCAACCTTGCAGTCCAGGAACAAATCCCACTTGGTCAGTGAATAATCCTTTTAATGTACTGTTGGATCCTATTGGCTGGTGTCTTGGTGAGAATTTTTTCATTTATGTTCATCAGGGATATTGGTCTGTAATTCTTTTTGGTGGGGTCTTTGTCTGGTTTGGGGATCAAGGTAATGCTGGCCTCATAGAAAGAGTTTGAAACTTTTCCTTCCATTTCAATTTTTTGAAACAGCTCTGGAAGAAGCTATTAATTCTTCTTTAAATGTTTAGTAGAATTGCCCTGGGAAGCCATCTGGTCCTGGAGTCTTATTTGTTGGGAGATTTTTTATTACTGCTTCCATTTCCTCACTGATTAAGGGTCTGTTTGGGTTTTCTATTTCTTCCTAGTTCAGTTTTGGTCATTTATGTGTTTCTGGGAATGCATCCATTTCTTCCAGATTGCCTGATCTGTTGGCATATAGTTGCTCAGAATATGTTCTTATAATTGTTTGTATTTCTTTGGTATTGGTTGTGATCTCTCCTCTTTCATTCATGATTTTGTTTATTTGGGTCCTTTCTCTTTTCTTTTTGGTGAGTCTGGCCAGGGGTTTATTGATCTTACTAATTCTTTCAAAGAACCAGCTCCTAGTTTCATTGATCTGTTCTACTGTTCTTTTGGTTTCTATTTCATTGGTTTCTGCTCTAATCTTTATTATTTCTCATCTCCTGCTTGTTTTAGGCTTTATCTCCTGTTCTTTCTCCAGTTCTTTTAGGTGTAAGGTTAGGTCATATATTTGAGACCTTTCTTGTTTCTTGAGAAAGGCTTGTATTGCTATATACTTCCCTCTTCAGATCACCTTTGCTACATCCCAAAGGTTTTGAACAATTGTGTTTTTATTTTCATGTGTTTCTATGAATTTTTAAAATTCTTCTTCAATTTCCTGGTTGACCCATTTATTCTTTAGTAGGATGCTCTCTAGCCTCAATGTATTTGAGTTCTTTCCAAATTTTCTCCTGTGATTGAGTTCAAGTTTCCAAGCATTGTGGTCTGAAAATATACAGGCCATGATCTCCGTCAATGTACCAGTTGAGACCTGATTTGTGACCCAGTATATGATCTGTTCTGGAGAATATTCCATGTGCACTTGAGAAGAATGTGTATTCTGTTGCTTTAGGATGGAATGCTTGGACTATATCTGTGAAGTCCATCTGAGCCAATGTGTCATTCAAAGCCCTTGTTTCCTTGTTGATCTCTGCTTAGATGATCTGTCCATTGCTGTGAGTGGGGTGTGTACTATTCTTATATTATTATCAATGTGTTTCTTTAATTTTGTTACTAATTGTCTTATATAATTGGCTGCTCCCATGTTAGGGGCATAAATATTTATAATTAGATCTTCTTGTTGGATAGACCCTTTAATTACCATATAGTGTCCTTCCTCATCTCTTATTACAGTTTTTGGCTTAAAATCTAATTTGTCTGATATGAGGATTGCTACCCCAGCTTTCTTTGGATGTCCATTAGCATGATAAATGGTTTTCCACCTCCTCACTTTAAATCTGGAGGTATCTTTGGTCTAAAATGAGTCCTTTGTAGACACCATATCAATGGGTCTTGCTTTTTTATCCAATCTGATGCCCTGTGTCTTTTGATTTGGGCATTTAGCCCATTTAAATTTAGAGTAACTATTGAAAGATATGAATTTAGTGCCATTGTATTACCTGTAAAGTCATTGTTTCTATATATTGTCTCTGTTCCTTTCTGGTCTGTGTTACTTTTGGGCTCTCTCTTAGAGGATCCCCTTTAATATTTCCTGCAGGGCTGGTATAGTGATCACAAATTCTTTTATTTTCTGTTCATCCTAGAAGCTTTTTATCTCTCCTATTTTGAATGACAGCCTTGCTGGATAGAGTATTCTTGGCTGCATATTTTTCTCATTTAGCACCCTTTATATATCATGCCTGTCTTTTCTGGCCTGCCAGGTTTCTGTGGATGGGTCTGCTACCAGTCTAATGTTTCTGCTGTTGGAGGTTACAGATCTCTTGTCCTGAGCTGCTTTCAGGATTTTCTCTTTGTCTCTGAGATTTGCACACTTCACTATTATATGTCAAGGTGTGGACCTATTTTTATTGATTTTGAGTGGGGTTTTCTGTGCCTCCTAAACTTGAATGCCTGTTTCCATCCCCAGATTAGGAAAGTTCACAAGTATAATTTGCTCCATTATACCTTCTCTCTCTCTCTCTCTTCTTCTTCTTCTGGGATCCCAGTTACTCTAATATTGTTTCGCTTTGTGGTATCACTTATCTCTTACATTCTTCCCTTGTCATTCAGTAGTTGTTTATCTCTCTTTTTCTCAGCTTCTTTATTTTCCATTATTTGGTCTTCTGTATCACTAATTCTCTCTTCTGCCTCATTTATCCTAGCAGTTAGAGCCTCCATTTTTATTGCATCTCATTAATAGCCTTTTTAAAATTTCAACTTGATTAGATTTTAGTTCTTTTATTTCTCCGGAAAGGGATTCCCTAGTGTCTTTTATGTTTTTTTCAAGCCGAACTTGTATCTTTTTTTAAAAAATTTATTTATCTGTCAGAGAGAGAGGGAGAGAGAGCGAGCGAGCACAGGTAGACAGAGTGGCAGGAAGAGGCAGAGGGAGAAGCAGGCTCCCTGCCGAGCAAGGAGCCCGATGTGGGACTCGATCCCAGGACCCTGGGATCATGACCTGAGCCGAAGGCAGCCGCTTAACCAACTGAGCCACCCAGGCGTCCCCGAACTTGTATCTTTATAATCGTTAGTTTGAACTCTAGTTCCAGAATCTTACTAATTTCCATAATGATTAGGTCCCTGGCAGTCAATACTACCTCTTGGTCTCTTTTTTGAGGTGAGTTTTTCTGTCTTGTCATTCTGTCCAGAGAAGAATAGATGAGCAAGAGAACAAAATACTAAAATGGCAACAACCACTCCAGAGGAATATACACTAATAAATCAGAAGACACCCAAAACTGAAAAGAAAATTAAAATTAAAAAAAGAGAATATAATCAGACAAGTGAACACAACAGAGCAGTACAGCAGATCCTGTGTGTATTCTGGTCTGGTTGTCAGAAAACTGTATCCCAAAATTATAACAGATGCAGTACTTAGATGTGTACAAAAAGAAAATTAAATACAATGTAGGATAGAATGTAACTATAAAGATGAAATTTTAGGGACGCCTGGGTGGCTCAGTCGGTTAAGCGTCTGCCTTCGGGTCAGGTCATGATCCCAGCGTCCTGGGATCGAGTCCCACATCGGGCTCCTTGCTCGGCAGGGAGCCTGCTTCTCCCTCTGCTTCTGCCTGCCTCTCTGCCTGCCTGTGCTCGCTCTCTCTCTCTCTGACAAAAAAAAAAAAAAAGATGAAATTTTAAAAAGACTCAAAAGAAAAAAGAATATCAGACAAGTGAAGATAACAGAACAATACACTAGATCCTGGGTATATTATAGTTTACTAGAAGAAACTGCATCCCAAAATTGTAAAGAAAAAAAATTTATATATATAAAAATAAAATACAAGGAAATGATAGAATGTAACTGTAAAAGTGAGAATTGAAAAGGACTTAAAGAGTTGATAAAATAAGAAACAGGTTCAAAGGGAAAGAGAAAAAAAATTAAAATTGAAAGACTAAAGAATAATGAGGAAAAAACTCCCATGAATTCTATATGCTATTTTCCTCTAGCGCTTGAGTTTTGCAGTTCTGTGTGACTGGTAAACTTGGTCTTAGCCGAATGTTTTTGCTGATCTTCTGCGGAAGGGGACTCGGGTGCTGATTCTCAGGTGTCTTTGCCCCAGGTGGAATTGCACCTCCCTTACCAGGGATCTGGGCTAAGTAAGGGGTTCTGGATTGCTTTGTGATTTTTGTTCCCTGAAGGCTTTCTGCTTTTCCACGCTGCTTAAAGGATGAGAATGAAAATGGCGGCCTCCCAATCTCCAGCCCCAGGAAAGTTCGTACCCTCCACTCCTGAGGGCACCCTCAGGGAAAAGTAGTGAATCACTCCTGTCTCCCTGCTCTCTGTCCGCCCTCCATGCTCACCTGGCCTGTGACTGAGCTTGTCTATCTCAGGCATACTGCCCCACTTCGAGTCTCCAAACCCCGTAGACTTCTGTGGCGTGCACCCACTCCCGGGGGGGGGAGTCGTGGGGGTATCACCGCGATTCTGCTGCTTGCTGGGCCCCTGCCTGGGGAGCAGTCTCCCAGCTGTGCCATGGTTTGCAGTTTATGGCAACACCAAGCTGAATGCCCACTCCTCAGTTCGCTGATTGTATCCAGCTTCCCTGCTGCAGTGCCCGGAAACTCTGCAGCACTCAGGCACCCCTGTCCTTTTTGTGACCCTAGGGATCCTGAGATCACACTGTCCTATGTAGGATTCTGCCCCGCTTGGCCCCCTGAGCACCTTTCCGACAGGGATATCCCTCATAGGAGCAGAATTCCACGATACTAATTCTGTGCTCTGCTGCTATATTACAGGACCAACTGTTAGGGGAATTTTTCAGCTTCTAGGTTTCGTATTATACTTCACATATCCATTTAGAATGCATGCCTACCTGTGGTACAGGACCAGGGTTCTGATTTTTTGTAAGTAACTCCTGATTCTTCTGTTTTCATCACCTGGGGGGTGACCTCTTTCCAGTTCCTATTTTTAAAGCTTCAATGTGCTTTATGACTTCCAGCTTTTAGGAGGTAGCGCAGTTCTAGTACTTTGTACATTTGCGTCCTGTGGCCTAGAACCCACTCTGCTCATGAATGAGAGCCTTAAATCCTGCAACTGCAAAGCCACACAGCATCAGTTCCTGTTCACCCCTGACTTTAAATCTCTTGATTTTTGTCACAATATTCTTCATTGATCTCCAGCTTGACTGAATGTTTTTTTTAATGATTTTATTTATTTACTTTATAAAAGGACTGAGAGAGCACAAGCACGGGGAACAGCAGAAGGAGAAGGAAAAGTAGGCTCCCCGCCAAGGAGGGAGCCTGGTGAGGGACTTGATCTCAGGATCCTGGGATCATAACCTGAGTGGAAGGCAAGACGCTTAACGACTGAGCCACCCAGGCACCCTTGACGGAGTGTTAATTATTTTCGTTAAATATTAGCCAGCATTTCTCGGTATTTGCAGCTGGAGGAGGTGGCAGTGGTAGAGCACAGGGACAGCCCATCCGCATCAGCCCAAGCCCTAGTGACAGGGGTTCACAGCAGGGCTTTTATGAATTAATTTTATCCCATAACATGATATAGAGTAGAAATGATGATTCATTGCATTTGTTTCCCTAGAATTCTGGCAAGTTGGAGACCAGATAGACGACCACAAGGAAAGCCGAGACCAACCTCGGTGGCAAGCTGCATTAGCAGACAAGGAGGCACAGAAGGATCAAAGTGGCCAAGAATTCACAACCTTCAGAAAAATCATTTATCCAGTTTCAGACTTTGTTTCTATAAGGCAAAGACTCTCTAAATATTACTCGTGGGGAAGGTGTTCAAACATAATTTAAACTTTCTCCACGTAAGTAAAGGCTTTTTTGTTTCATAAAAATGTTACATTAATGGATTTTTCTGCTTCTCAGCAACACTCTTAAGCAAGGAGAATAACGACAGTCCCATGTCCCCCAACCAAACATATATCCTAATGTTTTATAGCTTGAGGAAACAATCATAAGGAGTGTGTCTAAGATGCAGAGATAACTAAGCAGTATAGCAAGCATTAGCCCCCTACTCCGAGTCACAGTCCGTGGCTCCTTTGTGAAGCCCGTTTGTGTGCTTTTCCATGAGGCCCTTCATCCCTCCGGACCTCACCCGACAGAATAAAGGTGGGAACATCGTATGTGGTTATTTACTACTGTCTCCCTTTTGTCTTGGATTTAGATGTTTAATAGAAAGTAATGAGCAGACTTGCATTTCCATGGACATTGTAGTTGGTCTTGCCAGGCCAGCAATCACAACAGCTAGGAGGGGAAGGGGGATAAATGGTACAAGAAATATTTTGGAGCTGTTGCAGAGCTGTGGAAACAATGAGGACTAGATGAATTAAAGTTCTAGAGAGTGAAGTGCGTTTTCTAGGTGACCAGACAACTTCTGTCCGTTATCTGGAGGCATTTGCTGATTCTGGGTATGAGCGGAGGATGGGGCTTGGCCCAAGCTGACAGACTTTAAAAGGGGAAAGAGGTCCGGAAGAGCTTTTAGAGGTTGTATAGGGCTGACTTGGAAATGAAAAGAGCCCCAGGAGCATGACGAGTTTTGTCCATAGGATGTTTGCTGAATTTGTGATGATGTAGGGGGTTTAGCGGCCTGGGCCAGGAAGGCAAAGTGAGCCCTTGTGCGGTGTCACATGGCTTTTGGAAACAGTCTAGACTGAACCAGAGGCCTGCACGATGGTGGAGAAGGAGGCTAAAGAGCTCAGCTCAGTACCTATGAAGGGGAACTAAATCTCAAGCAGTCTCAGGCCTGCTCTCTCAGGCAGAGAGAGACCCAGCAGGCTCTCGAGCAGAAGGGCAGGAGGGCTAGCCTGGAGAACAGCGCTACAGAGAGCTGGGTTATCTTAATGCTGCAGTACAACCCTCATTCATTTGAGGTGACAGTCCCAGACTTTATCTGCTGAATAGAGGAAAAGGCAAACTCTACAGGTTTAAATACACAGTGTCTGATACAGATTACTAGACATGAGAAAAAGCAGAAAGATGTGGTTGTTAAAGTGAAAAACTGTGGTCGGCATGCTTCTAAGAATGACCCCCACGGCCTCTGTTTTGTGATCCGCCTCCTCCCGACCCTTTGACTGTGGGTAAGACCTGTGAATGTGATGAGATCCCATTTCTCTGGTATTGTTACATTCTGTGGCCAAAGGGAGATGGTTTGAGTGGGTCTCATCTTTTCATAGGCGCTTTTGAAAGGCGGTTCTTTCAGCTGGGTGGCAAAAAAGGAAGTCAGATATTTGAAGTTATAGAAGGGGTTCAACACGAGAGATTCTCCATTGCTGACATGGGGAAGGATCTGTGAGCATTATCCAGGATCTGAGAGCAGCTCCTGACTGATAGCCAGCCAGGAAATGAGGGCCTCGGTCCGGCAGCCCTAAGGAACTGAATTTGGCCAATAGCCTGAATGAACTCAGAAGTAGGTTCTTCCCCACAGCCTCCAGATAAGAACCGAACCCAGCCTATACCTTGAGTCCCACCTTCTGAGATGGAAGGTAGCTAAGCCCACCAGGATTTCTGACTTACAGAACTATGAATTGATAAATGGGTGCTGCTCTAAGCCACCATTTGTGCTAATTTGTTTCAGCAGCGATAGAGAACTGACACACAAAATTCAGATGAGTTTGATATTGGACTCAGCAAAAAGCACTCTAACCATTACCGTAGCAGAAATAAAGGAGAAGACAAAATGGGTGAAAGAGGATTTAAATTGTTGGAATCTTTAAAAAGGGATAAATATGTATGCTACAACTGAAAAACAATACAGTAACTAAGAACTCATTGTGTATGGGTTTAACAGCAGATTAGACACATGATTAGTGACTTTGAGAACCATAGACTTGTCCCAAAGAGAGGGAAAAAGTGCAAACAACTGTAAGTGAATTATGAGAGGCATTTGGGAAACAGCCAAAAGGTAAAACACATATAACTAGAGCAGGAATGTTTATGAAACAGCGGTTAAGTTTTTCAAAAGCCAATGAAAGAGATCAAGCCATGGAGTTAAGAATGTCTAGGTATCCCAAGGAAGAGTAATAAAATCACACCATTTGAAAACTGTCAGCCCTGTATAGTGTATCTGTGATATCTAGTTGTTGTTTACAGCATGTGGGGAGGTTCGGTCCTGGTTACTCCGTCATGGCCGGAAATGGAACGGTGCGGTGGAGTAACCAGGACCAACCTTCGCCACCTACTATAAACAACTAGGTATCATAGATACAGTTTACGAGGCTAACAGTTTTCACATGGTAAGCAAAGGCCATGCAGGATTGTAAAGCCGAGAACGAAAAGACCCTCGAGGTGGGCCCTTGGATCACCTTGGCTTTCTACTGGGAGACACTTAGCAAGTGAGAGGATCCCAAGAAGAGTTCGGTGGTTCATGGAGTTGAGGAGAAAGAGATGAGTGCTCAAGAAGGCTGAGGCAACTTGAAGTTTCAGGGCACAATAGTATACACAAGAAAGAGCAACAGAAGTAGGGAGTCCCCCCTCCTCGAGAAGAGAGGAATTCACCCAAAACTGTAGGTGTTGCAGGCAGTCTGGCAAGCATTTGGTGCACGTTTTGGCTTGGCTTCTGGCCTCAAGAGGCTATTAAAAGTTCAATCTAGAAATTCCTTATGAAAAATTCCAGCAAAGCAGATTTAAAAGAACCTATATGGCCAATCATTATTCCTGCCGAGGTTCTGTAAATAATTTGGCCAAGTTGTTAAAACTAGACTTATTTTACAAACAAATGTTAATTTGGCTGTCTTTGGTAAAAATGAGGGTGATTATAGAGAAAAAATGTTTCAGTAACATACCCGAGTAAATATTAGATTCTGATTTTTTTTTAAAGAAGATCTTATTTATTTATTTGAGAGCGAGTGAGTGGGCGTGCAGGGGGTCGGGGGGGAGAGCAGAGGGAGAGTGACAAGACTGTGCTGAGTGCAGAGCCTGAGGAGGGGCTCGATTTCGAAATCATGACCTACCGAGCCACCCAGGTGCCCCCTAATACTGTTTATTATAGACTGGACTAGATCCTGATTTCTTCTAGTGCCTGACTGCAGCTCTCCAAACCAACATTTTTTATTTTTCTCCCACCTTTGAGTTGGATTCATTTGAAAATGAAAGCTGAAGCCTTTCCTGAAGCCTTGCAAACTAAACATGAACAACTGGATATAAGCTTAAGAGGAATCACCACAACCGCCCATGTGTGGGTGATCTCCATGCCTGTTGCTGTGTGGGACATCTAGAGATCTCAAAACATTTGAACTGCAAACCAGGAAATGGGTCAGTCTTGCCACTGCCGCTCTCAGTATATCTGAAGAAGTTTCAACTTGACAGCTAGAAATCTTTTCCACTGGCTCTCCTCAGGACTCAGAGACTGACTTATATTATGACCTGATCATTAACCATTGGATTTCTTTTGTTTCCATAGAAGTGCCTCTTGTTTAATTCCTGATTTCTTTTTTTTTCTTTAAAGATTTTATTTATTTATTTGACAGAGATCACAAGTAGGCAGAGAGGCAGGCAGGGAGAGAGAGGGAGGCAGGCTCCTTGCTGAGCAGAGAGCCCAATGCGGGGCTCGATCCCAGGACCCTGGGATCATGACCTAAGCTGAAGGCAGAAGCTTTAACCCACTGAGCCACCCAGGCGCCCCTAATTCCTGATTTCTTGAACCAGAGCCCTAACTCTGAAAACATATCTGCATTATCATCTCTCAGAATGAATTTAAACGCACCTGTTGTCAGGACTGAGACGGCCTCAATGAGACCAGCTATTTCCTAGCTCAGCTTTGAGTATGTGGAACTTCCTGGGAAGTTCCAGATGGGGGAGCTGAGTGGGTACAGGATGAGACAGGCCAAAATGTGCCACTTTGGTGCCAGTTAAAAGTAATAAAAACTCAGCAGGTCAGGGAAGGTGCTCTGCCTCCCCCAGAATGGCCTAACTACACTGGAGAGGAGAGCCTACAACAGGAAGAGGAGTAGTAACAGAGGCCCTCTTTACCAAAGGAACTCATCTGCATAATAGAACAATCTTGTTTTTCCAGACATCTCCTTTCACCTTCTTGCTAATGACTTTCTTTTCCTTCATGTCCTCAGGCCCCTACCTTTCTCCTTAGCTCATAGAAGCTTCTTGTTGCCACATCGTCTTTGGAATTTTCTGTCTGTGTGGATTCCCCATTCTGAGGCCTGTTAAATTGCATTTTCTCCAGTTTAAAAAAAAGGAATAGGGAGTCCCTATCAGGTTTTAACTGGATATTAAGCTATGTGTATAATATATATACTATATAATATATACAATATATATTTTATATATATACATAATATATATGTATGTATAAAATATATGCAATATAACATAATATATAATAATATGTGTGTATATATAATATATACTATATCACACACACACACACACACACACACACACACACACACACATAATATATAAACTCCACAAGGCCAGGAACAGAACAACTGGGGAACTAGGAAGCTGAGGGGTTCCTAGGCCACACAGGACTGGAATATGTGAGTTCTGGCAGGTCAGAATGGACAATTCCAGTTAAATACCCTAAGCAATCAGTGGAGACATGGGGAGTCAGGGGCAAGTCTTAGCAGTGAGGATAATTAGCCCTAGAGTAAAGGGTACCATAAACCTACCCTAACAAAGCTAAAAAAACAACCCTTGAAAGAGTTAATTTGATCTCCAAGTCTCTTAACTGCTTGCCAAAATGAAGTCCAGCATCCTTTAAAGCAATATAACAAAATCTAGCCTTCAGCAATGTAAGTTTACTATGTCCATCATCCAATCAAATATTAAGATGCAAAGATACAGGAAAATGTGATTCATAGCCAAGAAAAATAATCAGATAATGGAAGCAGACCAAGAAAGGACAAATATGTAGACTCTAAAACACCTGTTAAAATATTATAAATATACTTGAGGACGAAAGGAAACATGATGATGTAAGGAATGGGAGATATATATGTTGGAAATGATGCAGTAAACTTTCTTTAAAAAGATTTTATTTATTTCTCTGCCAGAGAGAGCGCACGTGAGAGTACAAGCAGTGGGAGTGGCGGGCAGAGGGAGAAGCAGGCTCCCACTGAGCAAGGAGCTTGATGCAATGCGGGACTCAATCCCAGGACTCCGGGATCATGACCTGAGTTGAAGGCAGACATTTAATCAACTGAGCGCCACCCAGGCGTCCTGATGCAGTAAACTTCATAAACTGCTAGCTAGATGGCTGACGAAAAAGGGGGAAAGATACAAGTTACCAATATAACAAATGAAAGAAGTACATACATCTTAGAGACATACTAAATGTATAAGAAAACTATGAAATGTGAACAATTGTGTCAATAAATTAGACAATTTATAAGAAATGGACAAGTTATCTAGAAGACATAAAGTATCAGATTTTCCCAAAAAGAAATAGGAAATCTGAATAGCCCTATATCTAGTAAAGAATTTGGCTTCGTAAGTTTAAATCTTCCTACTAGGAAAACTTCAGGGCCCAGGTAATTTCAGTGGTGAATCTTAGCTCACATTTAAGGATAATTATACAGTAAATAATTAAATCTTGCCCAAAGAAAGGTCTAGGCTGTGCCCTTGCCTCCTGGGAGGTAATCTCTAAGCTCTTGGCTTATCATGTCCGATAGGCCTGCTTTCGTTTGTTTGGGTACCTTGGGTCAGGCAGATAGTAACACCATGATTTAGGGTAGGAGCTTTGGGTCACACCAACAACATGTTTTAGGGTGTGGCCTTTGGGTCATGTATAAGCTCAACCTCCTGAGGACCTGGAGACTGGCCATGTGGGCAGTGAACTAAGCTCATGTGACAGAGCCCCAGTAGAGCTCTGGACACCAAGGCTCAGGGAATTTTCCCTGTATGGCGGTACTCTGTGCGCATTGCTAGGCATCAATGCCAAGAAAGAAACACTGTCCAGGACTCCACAGGGAGACAACTGGAAGCTCCACGTTTGGTACTTCCCTGGACTTTGCCCTCTGTATCTCTTCCCTCAGCTGATCTTAGTCTGTGTCCTTTAGCTATGCTAAACCATAGTCATAAGTATAATAACTTTTAGTGAATTCTGTGAGTCCTTCTATATAATTATTGAACTTTAGTGTGCAATGACTCTAGGGACCCCTGATCTTTCAACTAGCATCAGAAGTGAGGGTAGTCTCATGAAGACTGTCCTCCAAGACCTTTATAGTGATATGGTATCAATTCTATACAAACTCTTGAAGAAAAATAAGGAATAATTCCCAGTGAATTTTTCACACCAGCATTACTCTGACACCAGAATCAGACCAAGAAATTACAGGGAAGGAACAGACTAATAACCCTCATGAAGACTGATGCAAACACACTTAAAATATTAGCAGCTGGAATCCAAGAAAACATGAAAATGAATGCAAGTTTAACATTCAGAATTCAATTTAACTAAATACATTAACAATAAAGGGATGACATCTCAGTGGTTATAGGAAAATAACATGGTAAAATTAATACAGTCATGATAAAAAAAAAAACCCTCAGTAAACTAGAAGTAGAAAGGAACTTCCCCAATCTATTAAAAGACATCTCCAGAGGGGCCTGGCTGGCTCAGGCAGTGGAGCATATGACTCTTGATCTTGGGGTTGTGGGTTCCAGCCCCACACTGGGTGTAGAGATAATTTAAAAATAAAATCTTTAAATAGACATCTACAAAAACCCACAGCCAACATCCTATTAAATGGCAAAAACCTAAACACGTTCCCTCAAGCTCATTAATTTCTCCTCATCTGCAAAGACTGCTGATAAGCCTGGAATCCCTAGGTGTAAAACTGATGGGCAGTCAGTAGGAATGCTGTTTAACATTATGATCAGAAAAGGTCAAAATCCAAAGAGCAGGAGTCCGAGGGCAATTGCTTTATTAAGAAGTAGGGGTCCCTTGCTCAGTTCCCAGATCTGAGCCAAATTTAAGACCTGGAACCAATTGGAGAGTTGCCCATGTCCCTCGAAGGAAGGACCCTACAGCGCTGCAGCAGGTATCTATTGCTCACCCTTGTCTCCCCACCCCCGAACCTATGGCCATTTATTTGGGTGACTATACACTGAGAAAAGGGGGGGGTTCCCAGATATTTTTAGGACTGCTGAAAATAGCTTTCTGAGTTCATGTTAATACCCAGACACAAAGCATCATCATGGCCCTCCTGTTGGAATGGGGGCTGAGTGCTAGCTGAAGTCTGACTCACAGTGCCCACTGCAACTGCAGACATGCCCAGTGGTCGTTTCCCAGTCTTAGCCATTGGACTAACGTCCATGCTGGGTCCTTGGCCTGTGTAGCAAGATCCTTCATAGTGGGGAGAACAAAATGAAACACTCTTGCTTTCACCCTCCCCCACCAACCAAGATGGTAAACTGAAACCAATATTGCACCCTAGGGGATGATGGAGATCAGTGCCACTAGTAAAGGCTTAAAGGGATTAGTGATCCTTAATCATATTTCTGTTTAATTCTTCATCCCGACCCTTGGAGAAAGCAGTTAGAAGAATGGGACAATGGAATAATGTGTTTAAACTACCACAAGCTCAAACACACAAACTTCACAATAGGGAAATACAGGCCTCTTTGGGATCTGGAGGGAATGTATTCCACACCTAGAAGTACGTCTCTGGCCCATGTACCAAGTACAGAAGGCTGCCAGCTTTGAAGGGGGCCTAAAGCAGGAAAGACTGTAGCCAGCCAGGTTGTAGTGCAAGCAGCCTTGTTGCTTGGACCCTGTGATCTGGCCGACTCTATGGCATCAAGGGTGTCACTGGTGGGGAAAGTTGCAGTGTGAGTCTCAGGTCCTTAAGATCTGGGAGGGAGGCCATGGAATCCGCAATAGAGAATACTACTTTTGAGGAAGCACTGCTGGACTGTGAGACACTTCTGTCACACTGTGCTAGACCATTTACTGCATAACACAAAACTGCCAATTTTTAGTGTGGCCCAAAGCAAGAATGTACTTTTTTAAAAAAAGATTTTATTTATGTATTTGACATACAGAGAGACAGATCACAAGCAGGCAGAGAGGCACAGAGAGAGGAAGGGAAGCAGGCTCCCCGCTGAGCAGAGAGCCCGACGTGGGGCTCGATCCCAGGACCCTGAGATCACGACCTGAGTGGAAGGCAGAGGCTTAACCCACTGAGCCACCCAGGTGCCCCAAGAATGTACTTTGAAATAGGTCTGGCCTACCACATGCAGTGTCTCCTCGGCTACATGACCTAGCGTTATCATATGGTGCTTGAAGTGGCTGTGGCAGATAGAAATGATGGATAGAACCTTTGGAAGGTCCCTGTATGAGAGTCACAGTACCGTCCATGAGGATCTGGGAGTATAGCAACACTATAGCAACACTTCTGCAGATAACCAACTATTCTTTGAAGAAGTTTCTAGCTTGCTTTGAGGCTCCTCCCTCTGCCCTTTCTCAGCCATCCCCCTCAGTTAATAACTACCCTAAATTCGAATACCAGAGGGAGAACCTCCATAGATTGGATGGTAAGTTTGTGACCCTGGAAAAATGAAAAAAAAAGGGGGGGGGACATTTAGAAACGCCAAGAAAATAAAGCACTAGGCAAAAAAGTAAAGAATTATTGGAAATAATTTGCATTTTCCCAAGAATTTCATCTTGTATTTTCTTGTTCGTATTATTTAGTTATTTTATTTTTTTTAAGATTTTATTTATTAATTTGACAGAGATCACAAGTAGGCAGAGAGGCAGGCAGAGAGAGAGAGGGGGAAGCAGGCTCCCCGCTGAGCAGAGAGCCTGATGCGGGGCTGGATCCCAGGATCTGGGATCATGACCTGAGCCAAAGGCAGAGGCTTTAACCCACTGAGCCACCCAGGCGCCCCGTATTACTTAGTTATTTTAAAGACCATGACTTGAGGTGCCTGGGTGGCTCAGTCAGTTGGGCATCTGCCTTTGGCTTGGGTCATGATCCCAGAGTCCTGGGGTCAAGCCCCAAATCAGGCTTCCTGCTCAGCAGAGAGCCTGCTTCTCCCTCTCCCTCTGCCTGCCACTCTGCCTGCTTGTGCTCTCTCTCGGTCAAATAAATAAATAGATAAAATCTTAAAAAAAAAACAAAACCATGACTTGTATTTCCTGTCTGAATTACTTGGGGGGGTCTGTTTCTACGGTCTACTTTTTTCTTGACTCTGGACATGCCTGGCAATTTTCCGCCAAATACCACAGTATGTGAGAAATCGTATAAACTCTAGATGAGCTCTAGTTCCTGACGGGCAGTTATATAAATTACCTTGATTCAGTTAGCTAGTGAGCTAATTCAAGTTGGGGTATCAATCTTTTAAAGCTCTGGTTTATATTACCTCCTCCTAATTCCTCAAGTCCTTCAGAGATTCCAGCTGGGAGTCTTGTGGTATTTACCAGGGCCCTTCATCACTGGTGGGATCTGAAGTCCACGTTAGATCATCTTGGTACATGGTTCTGCTGAAAGCTCTCCTTGGTACCTCGGGCACGTGGCTGTTGTGCATCTCTCTCATAATTTATCTTATGCCATTTACTGGTCTGCTCCTTGTGGGAAACAAAGCTCTATTGGGCTTACTTTTCTTAACTTCTCTTGTCTCCAAGGTTTTGCCACTCAGATCCTACTGTCTTAGCTCAGAGTTCCCTCAGGTCCTAGAAGCTCACTGCCATTCTTTGGCCCAGGGGTTTCCTCAACATGGCTGTTTACCTCATCAGACCAGCAAAGAAAGTTTCTTTCCAGTCTGCTAAGATGGAGTCTTATATATGACACACTCACAGGAGAGACATCACATCACTTTTGCCTAGAAGCAAGTCTCAGTTCTGCCCTCACAAGGGGAGAGGATTCCATATGGCACAATTCATTGGAGTCACCTGGAAAGTGCCTGATAACAGGACAAGAAGAAAAGGAAGTGATGTGAGCAAGTAACATTCACAGATATCACAGTGAAATAAGCTTTTTATTTGTTTGGTGTCAGAAGTCAGTTTTGTCTCATTACTTGTGCTATCTTTTTTTTTAAAGATTTTATTTATTTATTTGACAGAGATCACAAGTAGGCAGAGAGGCAGAGAGAGAGGGGGAAGCAGGCTCCCTGCCGAGCAGAGAGCCCGATGCAGGGCTCGATCCCAGGACCCTGGGATCATGACCCGAGCCGAAGGCAGAGGCTTCAACCCACTGAGCCACCCAGGCGCCCCTACTTGTGCTATCTTTGACCATTCACTACATCTCATCTGTAAAAATCTGTTAGCTGATAACTTATGTCACAGGATTTGATGAACTATGGAGGTATTTTTATTTTATTTAAAAATCACATATAGATATTAAAATCACAGGATACCCATTCTCAACATGTAAAATATATTCTCAAAACCAAAGGCAAAGCTGAAAGGGAAAATGGATGGGAAGAAACAATCAAGTATGCATAGGATTACTGTAAACAATTTATTGGTAGTTTCTGGAGACTGTGCTCAAAACATTTAAAAACCAATTTCCCAACATCCAAATGATAATTTGCTTAATAATTTGGTATGTTTCCTTCGTAGCTTTTTGACCTATGTGTCTACTACCTACATACACACACCTAAATAGATATAAATACAAATAATATATGTGCATATAATTTTACTCATCATAAAGTTGCCATATTTCTACCACTCAGAATCACTGATACAATGGTGCATATCCTTCTTCTATGTATTTTTTTACACATTAACCATATGGTATATTGTTTTATAATCCATTTTTTCATTTAACAGATTACCACAAACATTTCCCCAAATCCTCAAACATAATAAAGAAAAGATGATTCTTAATTGGTCCATATTATCAATTGGCCATTATAGGATATTCGTTTTTCAACTTAAATAATATTGCTGTTACAGGAGATACTCTGAAAATTAAAAATCTCTTATTGTGTCACCATAAAGTGATTACTCTTTCTTAAAAGACAAAGAATATTAAATTCTAAGCACTGTTTCTAAGCGAGGTGAGCTTTCTCTGTAAGGGATTTGCATTTTTGCACTTAAGATGACGAGTAACATGTATAAGATCTCTTTGAGCCCCTTTGTTTCAGGGATCCTGATGACTCATCCTCTCTCACGCTATTTAAGGGAGCAATTTTTCTACTTAAGAAGTAACATGGGGGAGTTTGCCCCAGCTGGGATTAATGGTTTATGCTCTGTACTGTTCTTTCAAAAATGTCATACTCTATTCCAGGGTGAACCTCACTTTTTATATTTAAGTGCTTGTTTGGAACCTCTGCACCTTTCCCACAAAATGTTTGGTGTAGAATATGGACATGGTCCAGGCTCGGCAGGGAGTCTGCTTGTCCCTCTGCCCCTCCTCCCACTCATGCACATGCTATCTCAAGTAAATAAATAAAATCTTTTTTAAAATTATGGAACATGTTTCTTTCATAATTGCTAACACGGTTTTCTAAACTCATTCAATACTTAGTTCTTCTTCAGCATAAATACCCTGACAGGCAATGACATTTAAATTCTTTCTCAAGGTAATCTCAGTCAATACACTCACAATTTTGCCACCTTGGAATTCTCTGATATATAATTTTCCACTCACGGGTAAGAATTCTGGGTAAAAATCTAATCACATTTACTGCATGCTTCTGGAATTATGCTTTTGTACCATTTATTATATAAAAGGAACATTAAATAATATCTTAAGAGTTTCTGACATTTTTGACATTTATAAGGTTACTGACCAGGATGAACGGATAGGATACATAATGAGTTATAACGAATAGTGACATTATCTCACGCTCAAGTGTCTTAATAGGTTTTATCTCCTGTGTGGCTTCTCTGATGTTTAATGAGAGTTGACTTCCCACTGAAGGCTTTTCCACAGTCCCTGCATTCATAGGGTTTTTCTCCCGTATGAGTTCTGTGATGTACAATGAGAGTTGATTTCACACTAAAGGCTTTCCCACATTCACTGCATTCGTAGGGTTTTTCCCCTGTGTGGATTCTCTGATGTTTAATGAGAGTTGACTTCCTACTGAAAGCCTTCCCACAGTTACTGCATTTGTAAGGCCTTTCTCCTGTATGAATTCTCTGATGTTTTATCAGCGGTGACTTCTCGCTGAAGGCTTTCCCACACTCAGTGCATTTATAGGGTTTCTCTCCTGTGTGAATTCTGTGATGTACGATGAGGGTTGACTTTTCACCAAATGCTTTCCCACATCTTCTGCATTCATAAGGCTTCTCTCCTGTATGAGTTCTATGATGGACAGAGAGGTGTGATTTCCCACTGAAAGTCTTCCCACATATGCTGCATTTGTAAGGCTTCTCCCCTGTATGAATCCTCTGATGAACAGAGAGGTGTGACTTTCCCCTGAAGCTTTTTCCACATTTACTGCATTCATAAGGTTTCTCTTTTGTATGAGACCTCTGGTGTTTAATGGGGTTGGCTTTCTCGTCAAAGATTTTCCTGTGTTTATTGCACTCAGGTTTCTCACCCTTGTGAGTCCTTTGATGCATAAGGCTGGACTTACCACAGCGAATTCCTTCATAAAATGCCTGTCTAGTGTGTGTTTTCTCATGTCTAATAAGGTGATACGAACTCTTAAAGGCTTTTGCACATTCACCACATACAAATGGTTTCTCTGCTGTGTGAGTTCGCTTGTGTTTAATCAGAGTCGACTTCTGGATGAAGGTTTTCCCACATTCACTGCATTCATAGGGCTTCTCCCCTGTGTGAGTTCTCTGGTGAGCAATGAGGGTTGACTTCTGGCTGAAGGCTTTTGCACATTCAAAGCATTCAAAAGGCTTCTCTCCCGTGTGAGTTCTCTGATGTACTACAAGGTTTGCTTTCTGGATAAACACTTTCCCGCACTCAGAACACTCATAGAGTTTCTCCCTAGTTTGAAATCTTTGAGTTTTATTAAGTCCTTGCTTCTGGTGGAGGGTTCTTCTATGTTGATTAGGCTCAAAAAATTTCTCTGCAGGTTGAGCATTATCGAGATTAGAATGGAAGCATAATTTCCAATGCGCCTGACATTCACCGTCTTTCTTTCTTACATAGCTTCTGTTTTGACAAAGAAAGTTTAAATTATGTTTTGAACACCTTCCCCAGGAACAATATTTAGGGAGTCTTTGTCTTATAGAGACAAAGTCTGTGTTTGGATAAACGATTTTCCTCAAGGTTGTGAATTCCTGGCCACTTTGATCCTTCTGTGCCTCCTTGTCTGCTAATGCAGCTTGCCACCGAGGTTGGTCTCGGCTTTCCTTGTGGTCGTCTATCTGGTCATCAACTTGCCAGATTTCTAGAAAAAAATGCAAGGAACTCATCAAACTTGTAAACATTTCTACTACAATGTTATGGGATAAAATTAGTCCATAAATGTCTTGCTGTGAACTCCTATCAATAGGATATGAGCTGATGTGGGTGGGCTCCCTCAATGCCTCACTAGCACCACCTCCTCTGACTGTAAACACAAGGAAATGCTGGCCCACATTTAACAAAAGTAATTTAATACACAGTCAAGCTCAAAACCAAGAAATGTATTAGGTGTCAAAAGTGAAGCAGAAATTGAAAGCGATGAGGTGAAGAGAAACTGAAGCTTGAGGATTTGCAGTAAAATCCAGACCACAGGGTAAAAGTCCTCAGGAAACTGGTATGTAATTCCCACTTGCAGCTGGAATTACAAGGGGCTTCCATGTTTGCTAATGGGGAATTAGAAAGACTCCTTACTGGTCAAGGAAACTGGAAAGAAAGGTATTATATATAAGAAAGCAAAAGCCTAGTAATGTAACTCAATCTGAAAACATCATAGTTATAGTACAGAGCCCACAAGCTGAAAAACTAACATAAAAATTGGTCCTATTATTCATTGATTCCTAGCAGTAGCAAACTCGAAAGATATATTCTTATGTTTTTATAGTTAAGGACTCACAGAACTTCTATGGAAAACCAATTCTCACTGAAGAGTTCACAGTAAAGTAATTTAGATGAACCATCTTGAGAGATAATCAGCAGATACATTTAAAGACACCCCATTCCTAGAACTGTAGCTGACAGAACAATCTAGAGTTTATAATTTCAAATACTCAAATAGCGTAAGATCTACATTATGGGGTTAAAAAAAGGGAACATTTGAAAAAAGAAACATGTAAATAGAAAATATAGGCATTATTGAAACTCTAAATAGAGAGGTTGAATGGTAGAATAGTCACAGATTAAGACAGGTTTAATGAATCAGATGACAGATCTTAGGAAATCACCCAGAATGTAACATAAAGAGCTAAAAAAATGGAAATATGGTAAGACAAATAGAAAAACGTAAGTTCCAACACAGATTTAATATAAAATCCAAATGGAAAGAGGAGAGAGAAAGGGCCAAGGGCAATATGCCAAGGAAAGGATTAATAGAGCAGCCCTGAGACTGCCATACTTAGGCTAGCCTGGGGCGCTTAGGTGGCTCAGTTGGTTAAGTGACTGCCTTCAGCACGGGTCATAATCCTGGAGTCCCAGGATCGTGTCCCACATTGGGCTCCCTGCTCAGCAGGTCCCGCTGATCTTCTCCCCTCTCATGCTCTCTCTCTTTCTCTCTCTCTCACATAAATAAATAAAATCTTAAAAAAAAAAAAGAAAAAGAAAAAGAAAGGCTAGCCTGCAAGGTTGGGCCCTGGCTGACATCTGGTAATTTGGAGTTCAGGAATGTCTCCACCATTCCCTAACTGATAACACTGCTTGTACAAACAATACGATTTATGCTGAACATTTCCTTTCCTTCTGTGAGTCTGGAGTTTTGGTATGTGCCACGCAGAGTAACCGAGGGTGCCGCGTTTCTAATGGGCTTCCATGTGCACACACGTTACTGCATTTTCTCTGCTGGGAGAAGTGTGCCCTGTGTGACCCTAGATGGGAGGGAGGGAGCACAAGGAATCCTTTACATGATTCATTCCGACTCTGCTGGTGTCTTTTCCCCTTGTGATCTAGTAGACTATCTTTGCTACATTGCTGTAATGAAGCATAGCTATAGATACAACGATGTGTGGAGTCCCAAGAGTCCTTCTCAAAAATTTCTAAATTTGGTAGTGGTCACGGGGATGCCTGAGTTGGGCAATATTTGAAGAGACAATGACGGATAGTTTTCTAGATGGAAGAAAGGTACATCCTACCACGGAATGTCCAGAGTCCTGAGTGTGGTAAATAAAAGGAAAATTGAAACTGAACAGAGTTTAGTGGAACGACAAGAGTTTTAAGTCAGAAAGTATGGAAAGCTACCATGGAGACATTTCTTAAATCACCTATAGAGAAACAATGAGATCAACATTAGATTTCATCAGCAAGGTGCCAAAAGATTAAACAATGTATTCAAGGGACGCCTGGGTGGCTCAGTTGGTTAAGCGGCTGCCTTCGGCTTAGGTCATGATCCCAGCGTCCTGGGATCGAGTCCCACATCGGGCTCCTTGCTCGGCAGGGAGCCTGCTTCTCCCTCTGCCTCTGCCTGCCACTGTCTGCCTGTGCTCGCTTGCTCTCTCTCCCTCTCTCTGACAAATAAATAAAAACTTAAAAACAACAACAACAATGTATTCGAAGTCCTGAGAGAAGCTTGATGTGATCTTAGAACTCTATCCCCAGATAAGTTATCTCAAAGAAAGATGATAAAATAAAAGTGTTTTTGGACAAGAAAAGGTAGGGAACTTACCACACCACAAAGCCTGGCTAACAATAATGCTTGATACTTAAATTTTTCAGGAGGAAAATAACCAAAGGGAAAAAGGTGGGGAGGGGGTTAAAAATGCAATAAGGGCAGGAAAAAAGAGGTAAAGAGAGGGCACCTAGGTGGTTCAGTAGGTTGGGTATCCGACTCTTGATTTTGGCTTGGGTCACAGGGAGCCCAGTGTTGGGCTCTGTACTCAGCATGGAGTCTGCTTGGGATTCACTCCCTCTCCCTCTGCCCCTACCCCTGCTTGCTCTCTTGCTCTCTCTAAAATAAAGTCTTCTAAAAAAAGAGGTAAAGAAAAAGTAGGACATGTAGAAAATACAAGAAGAAATACTAATGCAGTATGGCACAATATATATTAACCCCATTCATTAAAGGGCAACCGTATTAAATTATACTTTTCTTTTTTTAAAAGATTTTATCTATTTATTTGACAGAGAGAGACACAGCAAGAGAGGGAACACAAGCAGGGGGAGTGGGAGAGGGAGAAAAGCAGGCTTCCCACTGAGCAGAGAGCCCGATGCAGGGCTCGATCCCAGGACCCTGAGATCATGACCTGAGCCGAAGGCAGCTGCTTAATGACTAGAGCCACCCAGGTGCCCCAAATTGTATTTTTCAAAATCAGCTTTTTTTCCAAAGACAATTAGAGCAAAATGAGAGAGAAATGTTGAAAATAAAATTATGGAAAGAGATGTACTGGTACTTAATAACCAAAACACAGGTGGTAAAACAATGTTTATGTTACATAAAACAGATTGACCAGAGGAAAATTGGGGGGGAGATGAACCATGAGAGACTATGGACTCTGAAAAACAATCTGAGGGTTTTGAAGGGGCGGGGGATGGGAGGTTGGGGGAGCCTGGTGGTGGGTATTATGGAGGGCACGCATTGCATGGAGCACTGGGTGTGGTGTAAAACTATGAATTCTGTTACGCTGAAAAGAAATGAAATTAAAAAAAAAATTTAAAAAAAGAAAATAAAACAGATTGACCTTGATGCCAAAAGCAAATAAGGACATAACAGGAGAATATTTTAAAGCAATTTCACTTAAATAGATGCAAAACTTTTTTTAGAAGATTTTATTTGCAACACGGGGCTCAAACTTACAACCCTGAGATCAAGAGTCACATGCTCCACTGACTGGGCCAGGCAGGTCCCCAAACAGATGAAGAACTCTTAAATATACAAGGCAAATTGATTCTATGGAATAACATCCAGTAATGTTGAAAAGATACATACTTTACTATGTATTCCACTTGCAGTTCTACTACAGAGGAAATTCTGCCGGTGTGAGCCAGGGTACATGTACGAGAATGGCAACAGTTCTAAGGAACAATGAAGTTCTCAGTAATGGAGGTATGGACTGATGGACTGCAACAGTCAGATGGCGGAATGTTATACCAGAGTTAAAATGAATGAACTACATGTAATGTATCAGTATAGATAAGACTCAAAGGCCATGCTGAATACAGAAAGAAAGTTTTAGAAAGAACCTTATAGTTCAAGTCCACTAATCTGACTACAGATACAAATATATGTTCTGCAAGTATAAAAACATGGATGAGAAGAATACTCACCAAATTCATAATACTGTTTGCCTGGGGAGTGAATAAGGGCAACAGGCCTCAGGAGAGGAAGAGGCCTTCACCTTTATTTGTAAACCTCTATTTCTACAATTAAAAAAAAAATACCACCACCAAGTATCAAAATATTGACATTTGCTAATTCTGGGAGGTAAGTACAAGGGTATTAGTTACAATGATGATTTTCTGTACTTTTCTGTAGTTTTAAGAAAAATGCCCTAAGGCAGGACTTCTGGAAAGGCAGTGAGGATCTCAGTAAATCTCCCCCATGAAAGCAATGGAAATACTGGCAAAATAATCAATATCCCCCCTTTCAAGACTTTGGAAATTGACCAAAAGCATATAACAAATTAAGAAGCATTTACTCCAGAACAACCAGTGAACCTGTGTGAGAACAGCCAAATCTGTGGTGTTTCACTTGGCGCTACTCACCTCTTCTCACCCAAGTCACTAGCTCCCCAGCTCTGTCCCATAAGCAGTGAAAACTGGCGGCCTCATAGCAGCCTGAGGGGCTGACCTGTTCTGGATCTCCACCAAGGTCCCATCTGCACATCTGCTGTGCCATTTGACCTAACTTGGAGCTCAGCTCTAAGAAGGAAAGGACACGATATGGGAACGCAAAGCCACATGAAGAAACGAAGAGCACCAGTAAAGGTAGCGGGCAAGCGAGTGCTCACACAGCAGTTCTGGCTCCTGGCTCAAGTCCAGGAATTCAGCTTTTGGAATGTTCCCTATATTGATAACTATTTTGCCTGTTCGGGGGCACCGGACACCTGTTGCTCTTCTGGGAGCCTAGATGCCTGACCATTAGAGGCTGATTTGAAGATGATGATTTTCTGACCCGAGGTGCCTGTTTTTACTGGGTCACCTTAGAATCTTCCACAAAGTGAAAAGGGCTTTAAAACAAACAAACAAACAAACAAACAAAAAACCAGGCTTGCCACTTAGACCTGAAATGCAGCTGTCTAGCTCTTCAGCATCTTGGCTCCGCACTGGAAAGGAGCCTATGCCTGTGGGGATTTATCTCCTACCCCAATGCCCAGCAATACTGGTGAAAAGGATCCCCTATCAGGGCACATGGAGATAAAGGGTGAAGGGAGAAGTGTACAGACAGAAAAAAAATTGATACCAGGTATCAATAATCAGAATATATTCAGAGCCCTCAAAAATAACACTGAAAATCAGAAGACAATGGTGCAATGCCTTCAAAAGTCTAAGGGTAAGAAATGTCCATCCTAGAACTCTGCCCCAAGCTCAGCTCTCCATCTAGGACAAGGATAACAAACATATCTAGATATTAAAAAAAAAATCTCAAAAAATTTACCTCCCCTGGACCTACATTCTTTTTTTTTTTTAAAGATTTTATTTATTTATTTGACAGAGATCACAAGTACACAGAGAGGCAGGCAGAGAGAGAGGTTGGGGGAGGCAGGCTCCCTGCCGTGCAGGGAGCCCGATGTGGGGCTCGATCCCAGGACCCTGAGATCATGACCCGAGCTGAAGGCAGAGGCTTAACCCACTGAGCCACCCAGGTGCCCCCCTACATTCTTTCTTAGCTAGGTACTGGAAGAATGCTCCAGTGACATGTGGAAGAAGGCATGGCATAAAGCAAATGGGGAAATCCAACGATGCAGAAAGTGGAGAAAATCCCCAGAATAATGGTGAGGGATGTGAGGACGGCAGCTGCATGAGCAGGAGTAAGGAGAAGTCACCCGGAAGGGAGAGGGTCAAATGGCTCCGGACAAACTCGGGGGAGGGACACTGATGGAACACCTGCTAGCTCGGGAGCCATTCAGAGTCACTCCAGACAGCTGGATAAGGGAGTATTAGAGTTGAACTGGCGGTAAGGACATAGATAAAGAAGCAAATGGAAGAAACAACAATTATTAACCAAAAGAAACAAAAAGTTATGCAGTAAAGCTAAATGAATCCTAGATTACTGAATGGCTCAACTGTGTCCAGTGTTTACATGGTCATAATGTCATAAGCAACAGTACTGTTGGAAACTGTATTTGTGGTATAATCATACTGGGAATATTGGGGGAACCAAAGGTCTCTGTGAGTATGTATGTGAATGGCAGGAGCAATGAGGTGAGTTAAGTCTCAATCTTCTGCAGCAGAAAATTCTACATAATTATATGAAGATACAGTAAATTATAGTGATACAAAAAAAAACTGCCTATCCTCCACTTGTTAAAAAACAAATTATCACGGGGTGCCTGGTTGGCTCAATCATTAGAACGTGTGACTCTTGAGCTCAGGGTCGTGAGTTCAAGCCCCATGAGTTGGGTGTGGAGCCTACTTAAACAACAAAAAAACCAAATTACTGTTACCTCTGAAGTTGATGTGCCCATTGCATTTTCTTTCTTCTCAGGTAATCACTATCCTGAATTTTATGTTTATAAGCCTTTGACTTTCCTTATAGTTTTATCACACTTATTTTATTCTTTAAACCTTGGCCATGATTTACTTTGATAAAATCAAATCTATTTTTCTTTCCATCAAGGGAATCCTGCCTTAAGTCAGTAAATTAGAAACCTCAAACAAAACATAATTGGCTAAAAAAATGACTAGAACTGGCAGAAGAGGTACAAAACATGAATAAATGAACAATTATTTTTAAAATGATAAAATACACTCTGTGATCAAAAGTCTTGCCCTAAAAAAGGGCATCCTATCTAGATATTTTTGTAGATGATATCACCTCACAAGAACAGGTATATATCAGTCAATACAGTTTCAGGAAGTAGAAAAAGAAGGAAAAGTACGCAGTATGTTTTATGCAGCCCATATAACCGTGTATAGCAGAGTAAGAGGACAGCACAAGGAAAGGAATTCTAAGCTCCTTTTCCTTTCTAAACATTAATGCAAAACTCTTAAACGTGAGGAGACCAACTTCAATGAATTAAAAAAAATCCTTCACAACTAATTAGAGTTTAGCACAGGAACGCAAGAACAGTTCAGTATCAGAAACTCTAGTAATATAATACACCACATTAACAGATCAAAGGAGAAAAAATTATCTTCTCAATAGATGCGGAAAATAAGCATTTGAGAAAATACAACATCCATTCATGATTTTTTAAAAGATTTTATTTATTTATTTGAGAGAGAGGGAGAGCAAGCGAGCACATGAGCAGGAGAGGAGCAGAGGGAGAGGGACAAGCAGACTCTGCACTGAGTACAGACCCCGATTTGGAGCTTGATCTCATGACCTCGAGATCATGACCTGAGCCGAAATCAAGAGTCAGATGCTTAACCAACTGAGCCACCCAGGCACCCCTCACAATTTTTGAGAAAGTCTTAGCAAACTAGGAATATACAAGCTTTTGGTGAAAGGGACCTTTCAAAATACCAAAGCAAATATACTTAATAGTGAGTTGGAGAAGCTCTCTCATCTCTCTGTGCTTGTTTTCTCATCCATAAAATGAGGATAACAACTAGCCTACTTAATAGAGTTGATCAGGGGCACCTGGGTGGCTCAGTGGGTTAAAGCCTCTGCCTTTGGCTCAGGTCATGATCTCAGGGTCCTGGGATCGAGCCCCGCATCGGGCTCTCTGCTCAGCCGGAAGCCTGCTTCCCCCTCTCTCTGCCTGCCTCTCTGCCTACTTGTGATCTCTGTCTGTCAAGTAAATAAATAAAATCTTTAAAAAAAATAGAGTTGATCAGAGGATTAAGTATGTACAATGTATCCAGAACATAGGAAGCATTCAGATACTGCCTATCATCATATTACTGTCACTGTCCCATTATTTTCATTAAAATCAGAAACAAATAAGGAATTCACTATCACTGCATCTATTAAACACTACACTACAGGCCCTAACTAACATAAGAAAAAGAAAGAAAATGTGTAATTGTTTTCCTTTTTTTTAAAAGATTTTATTTATTTATTTGACAGACAGAGATCACAAGTAGGCAGAGAGGGAGGCAGAGAGAGAGGAGGAAGCAGGCTCCCCGCCGAGCAGAGAGCCCGATGCGGGGTTCGATCCCAGGACCCCAGGATCACGACCTGAGCCGAAGACAGAGGCTTTAACCCACTGAGCCACCCAGGCGCCCCTGTAATTGTTTTTCTTAAGTTTTAATTTAAATCATAGTTAACATGTAGTGTAGTATTAGTTTCAGGAGAATTTAGTGATTCATCACTTACATATAACACTCAGTGCTCATCCCAACAAATGCCCTCCTTAAACCCCATCAACCTTCTAGCCCATTGCCCCTCTCACATCCCCTCCAGTAACCCTCAGGTTGTTCTCTATAGTTAAGAGTCTCTTATGGTTTGCCTTCCCCTCTTTTTCTTTCCCTTCCCCTGTGTTCATCTGTTTTGCTTAAGTTCCATATATGAGTGAAATCATATGGTATCTGTCTTTCTCCGACTGACTCATTTCACTTAGCATAATACACTCTAGCTCCATCCATGTCATTGCAAATGGCAAGAGTTCACTCTTTTTGATGGCTGAGTAGGATTCCATTGTACATATATATACCACCTTTTCTTTGTCCACTCATCAGTTGATGGGAAAATATATAATTGGAAAGGAAAGGACAAGATTGTTTTTATGAAGAGAAGTGTTTACACATAAGACTCAAGAGAATCTGAAAACTGGGGCGCCTGGGTGGCTCGGTGGGTTGGGGCCTCCGCCTTTGGCGCAGGTCATGATCCCAGGGTCCTGGGATCGAGCCCCGCATCGGGCTCTCTGCTCTGCAGGGAGCCTGCTTCCTCCTCTCTCTCTGCCTGCCTCTCTGCCTTGTTGTGATTTCTCTCTGTCAAATAAATAAAATATTTTAAAAAAAGAAAAAAAAGAGAGAATCTGAAAACTACAATTATCAAGAAAAACATCTAGAAAGGTTTCTGTTCACAGGCTGAATAAACACCACTAGCATTCTCACGTACCAGTATTTACCAGTTAGAAACTGTTACAGGGAAAAAAAGATCCCAATCACAATTGCTATAATAACTAAGAGATATCTAACAAAAGATGTGCAAGCACTTCCTGAAGACAAAGTCAAAACACTACTGAATGGCAGAAAAGAGAAGCTGAGTTAAGAGTTTGCTGATGGGAAAATTCAATAGTGTCAAGATGCCAATCCCCAGCCCACTCCCAGCTTGTCTCTAAACACAGTGCAACTGCGTTAGGGATCCCAAACAGGGTTTTCCATAAACTTGAGAAACTAATCCTAAAATTCCTATATGGACGACCAATGAGTCAAAAGAGATAAGGGGGAGTCATCCGACCAGCTACTACCAACCTCAGTAATGGTAAGAATGGCGGAGCAGCTGACGTTTATGTCGCATTCACTAAGTGCCAAGCAGTTTTCAGGGCTTAGCATTTTTTTTAACTCATTAGAATAATGAGTTATATAGTGGCAGAAGGACAAACAGACCAATGGAACAAAATAGAGAGCCCGGGCACGGACCCACACCTCTGAGGAACTTGACCTCTGACTGAGGCGTCACATACCATGGTGGAAAGAGTTCCATATGTGGCATGATACGAGTGGGTGTCCATGTGGTGAAAAAAAGGTGAACTAAGGGCTCCTTCCTCACGAGTTATATAAAAACAAATTCCAGACAGATTGTAAGAAAGTAAAAAAGCAAAATTTTCAAGTGTTAGAAGAATACTATGTGACAATATCTTTATGACCGCAACCAAAAAAAAAATTATTTCAATTTACACAAAAAGCACCAACTAATGAAAAACTGATAAATCTGATTACATTATAATGAAAACTTCTCAAAAAACACCATCAATAACCCAAACTAAGATACTGACCATACACAAAATTGGAATCTAGAATATATAAAGAAGCCATTTAAATCAATAAAAAAAAAGACAAACACCCCAACAAAAACACCAAGGATATGAAGAGCGAAGCCACAGAGAAGGAAAATCAAACAGTCAATGCTATTTAAATGATAAATACCTTTACTAGAATGGAAAATGGAAATTACAATAAGATACCAATTCACACTTAACAGATTACTAAAATGGAAAGAGTGTGCCCACACTACAATTTTATATATAGAGCGGAAACACTGCCATCGGTACAAAAAGTTCTACTGGGCGGCACTCGTCTAAATCACGCCCTGTCTGTACTAACAGTTCGGCCACATAAAGTTACAGAGCTTTGCATTTTAACATCGATGCTTCCTGTTCCAAACCTCAAGTTGCAGACATTTGAGGAAGCTCTGTCTGCCCACCCAGCTGCAACCCATGCCCTTAGGGAATTGGTTTAACATGGTACTAAAACCCATGTAAAGCAACGTGACTATAATTAATAATAATACTGTACCATGTATTTGAAAGCTGCTAAATCTGAAAAATTCTCATCACAAGGAAAAAAAAGCATACTCTTTTTATTTCAAAGGCTGGTAATACAATTCTACCAAGTGCTTCTCCAGTCCAGAGACCCTTGCAGGACCTAACAGGAGCAGGTCAAAACCATTTCATGTCCCTCAGCACTAACCTATACCTCAAGAGGTTAAGGTCAAAGAAGCTGAGAAAGAAGACTGCTTCTGGGAGAGCTGTGGCAAAACCATAGCATTTTCTCTCTCCAACATTAGGGGTGGGAGGAGTATGTTCATCTGACCCTGAGTCTAGGAAGGACTTCAAGTAGACAGTGTACTTGACACATGTCAGCTAGAGTTTGGGGGACACAGAGGACTTGGCACCTAGTTTGCTCCTAGAAAAACTGTAAGTGTTGGTGGGCTCAGGCAGTCCGTGGCAGCAAAGACGTTGCATAGGGGCTAAAGAGATTAAGGTGCTGGACACGTATGGATGGACACACAGACACACACTACAGGGCTGATGTGGCCCCTCGGGATGTGAACAGGTCCAGGTTACTCTGGAAAAAGGGCTTCCTGCTAGCATCAAGGTGATCTCAGCAAAGAGACACTGGAGGTGTGCCATGGGGCTGGAGGTTTGCTAAACGGGGAGGAGATACGCTAAATGCCTTGCTGGAGTAGAGACACTGCCTATAAGGAGAAAATTGCAATCAAGGCCCTAGCCAAGGCATCTCCAAGGAAACCACAAAAGTGCCAAGGACAGGAAGAAGAATCGGTCTTTGGAATGTGCCGTGTGCAGAGGGCACCAATATCAGAATACATCTTTATCAGTCCAGTCAAACTATTTTTGTCCTTTGTACCGCCTTCCTTCCTCACTTGCTTCAGCCAGGGAGCCAGAGATGGCCTAGTTGTGGAGTGGGGGATGAGGAGAAGGGAGAGGAGCTAGTGAGCAGAGTAAAGAAAGAAAAAGCTGAGCATGCTTCTTTTGCCACGAAAACTGCTCACCCAAAGCAGTGAAGCAGGCATGGGCTGGGGGAGAGATTTCCCTTTCAATGAAGTTCACAGTTTTCGCTATTATATGTCATTGGACCTTTAAAACGAGAATGAGGCTACCAGGGACCCTCAGACGTTAAAAGGAGAGTAAAGGAACATTATGAACACCTTTATGCTAAGAAATTTGACAACTTAGGTGAAACAGACAAACCCCTTGAAAGACACAAATGACCAAAGCTCATTCAGGAAGAAATAGTATGAATAAACCAATATCCATTAAATAAATTGAAACTATAGTTTAAAGCCTTTCCACAAAGAAAACTCCAGGCCCAGATGACTTCACTGGGGAATTCTATTGAGCATTTAAGGAAGAAATAATACCAACTTCTATACAAATTCTTCCAAAGAACTGAAGAGGGAAGAAATCCTTCCCAGCTCATTCTATGACTTCATTATCTTTTTTAAAAAAGATTTTATTTATTTATTTGAGAGAGAGAGAGAGAGCAAGCAAGCATGAGAGGGGTAAGGTCAGAGGGAGAAGCAAAATCTTCCCCTGATGTGGGACTCGATCCTGGGACTCCAGGATCATGACCTGAGCTGAAGGTAATTGCTCAACCAACTGAGCCACCCAGGCACCCATGACTTCATTATCTTGATTGTGGTAATTGATTCATGTGTGCACATGTCAAAACTGACCAGATTGTACAACATAAAGAGGTGCAATTTCTTGTATGTCAATTGTACCACAGTAAAGGGGTGAAAACAGCTAAAGCAGTACTCAGAGACAGTCAAAGGTTTCCTAATGCTTACATTAGAGAAGGAAGCTGTCAAAGCAATGACCTAAGCTTCTACCGTATGAAACCAGGAAAGGAAAAAATTCAATTCAAACTAGCAGAAGGACAAAAATAACAAAGATAAAAGCAAGAAGGAATAAAACCAAGGTTTCCATTACTGGCCACAATGGAGGAGATCTACCACAGCCTCTCTCTCCTATTGATTCTTGCAATGAATAACTCTGGACAAAATACGTAAAGCAACTTCTTGAGGATTCTGAAAAAATAAACAACACCGGCACTCTGAGGAGGAATTGAAAGGTAGAGAAGCAGCTCATACAGTGGGTTTCCTTTTTGTCACCCCTCATGTTTTTGCAAGACTCTGTCCCCAAGGCATATGAGCTCATCCAAGGGTTATTATACGTGCAGGAGTAAGGAAAGCCTTACACCAAAGCTTTAAGAACTGAACTAAACTAAGATTTAAACCACAACTCTGGGGACGCCTGGGTGGCTCAGTCGGTTAAGCATCTGCCTTCGGCTCAGGTCATGATCCCAGGGTGTTGGGATCAAGTCCCACATTGGACTCCTTGCTTGGTGGGGAGCCTGCTTCTCCCTCTGCCTGCTGCTCCCCCTGCTCGTGCTCTCTCTCTGACAAATAAATGAGTAAAGTCTCTAAAAATAATAATAATAATAATAATAATTATTATTATTATTATAATAAAACCTACAGTTCGAGTCTGAGAGTAACACCAGAGTAACAAATGCATGAGACAGACCCAACGCAGGACAGCAAACTCTTTGATAATTGTACAAAGACTTAAATCACCACTCAAGTCTCAAACTAACCCTTGAATGGTGCATACACAGGAAAGATCCAAACAAGCATGGCAAAGTCTTTGAAAACTGAACTGAATGGAATTAACACCCACAGAAGGTGAGACAAAATTGGTGGTCTGAATCTAACCAGGTGTATTCTATAGTAAACAAAGGTTAAAAACAATAAAACCATCTCCATTATTCAAAATAGAATCCAAAATTATTCAATGTAACAACCAACCAGCAAAGTCTGACCAATTCTTAAGGGAAAACACAATCAACTGATGCCAATCCTAAGATCACTCAGGTACTAGAATTATCAAAGACATTTAAGCAACAATTACAATTAAGCTCTATGAGATAAAGGTAAATACACTTGAAATAAATGGATAAATAGAAATTCTCAAGATTACAGAAACTGTAAAGAAGAAATTGAAAATTTAGAACTAAAAGACACAATTACCTGAAATTAGAAAACCAACTCATGGGATGGACTTAGGAGAATGACAATGACAGAGGCAAGAGTCAATGAACTTGGAGTCAAGCTGACAAAGATGATCCAACCTGCCAACCAGCAGAACGGTGAGAAAAAAGACTGGGAAAAACAAAAGAAAGGAAAAACAGTATCAGATACCTATAGGACAATATCAAAAGGTCCAATATTCATGTCATTAGAGTTCTCAAACGAAAAGAGACTAGTGTAGAAAAAAAGATTAGAAGAAATAATGGCCAAAAAATTTCCAAATTTGGGGGCACCTCGGTGGCTCAGCTGGTTAGGCATCTGCCTTCAGCTCAGGTCATGATCCCAGGGTCCTGGGATCAAGCCCTACATCAGGCTCCCTGCTCAGCAGGAAGTCTGCTTGTCCCTCTCCCTCTCCAGCCCCCCATCCCCACTTGTGCTCTCTTTTTAGCTTTCTCACTCTCTCTCAAATAAATAAAATCTTTTAAAAAATACTTAAAAATTAAAAAAAAATTTTAAAGTCTCCAAATTTGGATAAAGACATAAATTTACAGATTCAAGGAGCTCAGCACAGGGGCACCTGGGTGGCTCAGTCAGTTGGGTGTCTGACTCTTGGTTTCAGCTCAGGTGATGATCTCTGGGTCATGGGATCCAGCTCCACACTGGGCCCTCTGCTCAGCCAGAGTGTGCTTGTCCCTCTCCCTCTGCTCCTCCCCCTGTTCTTTCTCTCTAATGAATACATAAAATCTTACAAAAAAAAAAGGAAGCTCAGCACACCAGAAAAAAAATATAATTAAATTGCTGGAAAGGAAAGTTGAAAATAAAACAAAACAAAACAAAACCTTGAACAGCATATGAGGAAACAATGATCCAAATGACTGTGAAGTTATCATCAGAAACAATGGAGGCCAGAAGATAATGGAACATCTTTTTTTGTTGTCTTCAGAATTTTTTTAAGAGAGGAAGGATGGGAAAGGGCAGAGGGAAAGAGAGAATCTGAAGCAGGCTCCATGCCCAGCATGGAGTGCCATGTGGGGCTTGATCTCACAACCCCAAGATCATGACCTCAGCTGAAATCAAAATTCAGATGCTTAACTAAGCCATTGAGGTACACTGATAAAGGAACATCTTAAAAATACTACAGGTGAAGAAATGTCAACAGAATTCTATATCCAGCAAAAATATCCTTCAAGAATGAAGATAAAATTTAAAAATTCACACAAGGAAAGCGAAGAGATATTGTCACCAGTAGATCTGTTGTAAGAGGAATGGCGGATCTTCAGAGTGAAGGGAAATAATATCAGAGGGAAGCACAGAACTTTGGGAATAAATAAAGAGCAGCAGGAAGCATAAAATATCTGCATAAGCATAACAGATTATTTTTCTCCTTTCGAAGTGTTTAAGATACGTACGGTAGTTGGAAGCAAAAATTATAACATTGTCTGGGGGAGTTAAAATGTATGTAGATATAATGCATTTGAAAACTATAACAAAGAGGAGATAAGGTAAAAGGACCTGTATTAAAACTTCCACATATTGTTTGAAATGTTAAAACATAAGCCTGAGTAGCCAGGAGGAACTTCACTGTGTGTGGTCCCGAAGGCTCCATTAACTCTAACCCTGGGGCAAGGACCATCTCCAAGCCCGGTGGAGGCTGCCTTCCTGCCGCCTCTGGACCCCTCTCCCCCAGGCTGCTTCCCAGGAGGAGGAGGCATGGCCTAGGCTCCTCTGAGTTGCTGGCTGCTGCTAAACCTGCCAGAATCTGTTGCCGTGGCAACCTGCTGGGTTACCAAGGCTCCCCAGTGGGACATCCTTGGAGCAGCTGGTGACATTTGAATACAGACAGCGTGTTAGATACCAGTACTGTATCAATGTGAAAGTTCCCAATTGTGGGAATCCTAGTTTTTAGAAAATATACAGTGATGTGTTATGGGTGAAGGGACATTGGACCTCCAGTCTTCAATGGTTCAGAAAAGTGCATTTAAGTATATGCCTATAGATAACAGACAGACATGGACACAGGACACAGCAAAGCAAACAGGGCAAAATGCAACCCGCTGGTGAATCTGGGCAGAATCAACAGGAGTCTTTGGTATTGATTTTGAACTTTTCTGTAAATTTTAAACTATATCAAAACTGAAAGTTATGAAAACAACAAAGCAAACTAAAATACATGTCTAAGTAGACTATAAAAGGTTAACTATGTATCTTAATCCCTACAGCAACTATTGAACTAAAACAATGAGATACTGACGAAAAGTAAATATATTAAAAAGAGAATAAATTACAAGTGCACTTCCCATACAAAACTACAATATCACTGAGATAGATTTTAAAAGACCTAAATAAATAGATACATTGTGTTCATAAACTGGAAGATTCAATATTGTTAGCATTTCAGTGATCCAGATTCAGTGCAATCCCAAACAAAATCCCCGGAGGTTATTATACAGGAACTGATAAGCTGATTCTAAAATTTATATGAAACTCTCAAGGATCTAAAATAGCCAAAATGTTATGAAAAGGAAGAACAAAGCTGGAAGAGTCACACCACCTGATCTGAACACTTAACGTAAGGCTACAGTACTTAAGAAGTGCAAAAAAAAAAAAAAAAGTGTGGTATAGGCCACAGACCAACACATATGTGTTCAACTGTTTTCAACAAGTGGACCAAGGTAAACCGATAGAGGAAATACAGTATTTTCAAAAATGCTGCTGGAGTAATTGAATATGTTTAGGCAAAAAGAAAGAACACTGATCTTTACCTCACACCAGGTAAAACATACTTCTCTCATTATGTCCATTGGCTTAAATATAAGAGCTAAAATTGTAAATCTTCTGAATTAAATCACATGAGAAACTCTGTTACCATGGATTAGAATGAATTAATAGGGCACAAAAGGCATGGATCATAAAAGCAAAGCTTGACAAACTGGGCATTATCAAAATAAAGCATGTCTTTTTTTGAAAGATCATATTAAGATAAAAACAAGCCACAGCCTGGGAGTAAATGTATGGAAAACACACAGGTGCTAAAGGACCTGCATGCAGAATATATAAAGAACTTGGAACCATTTGATAGTAACAAAAATGGCAAAACGTTACCACAGACAGTTTGCCCAAGAAATAGAGATGGCAAATAAGCACTTGAAATGATGCTAAACATTAGTTAGAAAGACTAACAGTACTCATAACACCAAGTGCTAGCAACGATGCAAAACACCTAGAACTCTTGCACTGTTGATAGTCGACATGAATGGTACAGCCACGCTGGGAAACGGTGTGGTGAGGTCCTGTGAAGTGAAACATATGTTCACCATATGACCGAGTAATCCCAGTCCGGGTATTTACCCAAGAAGATAAATACGTGTCCATACAAACATCTGGACATGAAATTTCATACCAGTTTCTTTCATAATAATGAAAAATGCAAAAAATTCAAATATGCATGAACTGCTTAGTGAATAAACAAATACAACATAATTTACCTTCGAAAAGGAACAAAATGCTAATATATCTCAAACATGGATGAACCTAAAAAAGCATCAAGTGAAAGAAACAAGACACATGAAATTTTTTACTATAAAATGCATTTATACGGTAGTGTAGAAAGAATAAAACTAGAAGAATAGAAACGAGAAGAATCCAAACTCAAAGCCCAGATATGGGAGTGAGAAAGAATTTTTAATTACAAAGGGGCACAAGGGGATGCTTTAGGGAAATGAAGAGGTCCAATATGTTGATGGTGTTGGTGGTTACATGACTAAATCTTTGTCAAATCTATAGAATTATACACCTAACAAAGGTGAAGTTCAGGATATATAAATTACACCTCAATAAACCTCACTTAAAAAAAGAAGTCATATCTGCATAAATATATAATAAAAATATGTGAAAAATATATATATTATATTAAAACATTATTGTATATAACCAAATACCATATGCTGCTATTTATGAATTTCCTTTTATTAAAATACCTATTAAGCATTAAGACTAAACAATATTAAAAAGTTGTTACCTCTAGTTAATGATTTGCCTGTGGAAGTATTTAGGGGTGAAGTGTACCGATCTCCGAAACTTACTATGAAAGTCGTCACAAAAAGAAAGAGGGATGATGAAAGCACAGAGGAATTAGTACTTAGAAGACAAAGCAAATACAGCAAAATGGTCACTGTAGAATCTAGGGGGAATTCTGTGGGTGTTCAAGCTATAATTCTTTCACTTGTTTGCTGTGAAAATTTTTGTAATAGAGTGTTGGGGGGAAAGGCTGATAAAGAATAGCAAAGTAAGGGGCCCGTGGGAGACTCAGTCGTTAAGCGTCTGCCTTTGGCTCAGGTCATGATCCCAGGGTCCTGGGATCAAGCCCCGCATCAGGCTCCCTGCTCAGCAGGAAGCCTGCTTCTTCCTCTCCCACTCCCCTGCTTGTATTCCCTCTCTCACTGTCTCTCTCTCTCTGTGTGTCAAATAAATAAACAAATAAAATCTTAAAAAAAAGAATTGCAAAGTAAACCCAAAATAAGTAGAAAAAAGAAATAAAGGTAAAAGGAGAAGTGAACAAAACAGAAAACAGAAGACAGGGAAAATTCAGAAAGGCAAAGACTTTTCTGTGAAAAGCTCAACAACATTTTGATAGACTTCAGACTTCACAGTACATGTGAAGTACTGTGAATCTCACTACATGGGATTAGACAAATCGATTACTACAGTGAGGCCACTCCTGGGACTAACCATTCCTAGAAAATTTCTCTTATTTCAGAAGAACCAGAGAATTTTTTTAAAGATCTATTGAGAGAAAGAGAGCGGGAGAGACAGAGAGGGAGCAGAGGGTGCGGCAGAGGGAGATGAGCAGACTCCCCGCTGAGTGGAGAGCCCAATGCAGGGCTCGAGGCCTGGACACCCAGATCACCACCTAAGCCAAAATCAAGAGTCACACACCCAACCAGCTGAGCCACTCAGAAGTCCCATCAGAACAACCAGAGAATTCCTGGGACCTGCCAGAAATTTCTTCTAGGGCCCAGGGGAATAGGCAGTCTGAGGTAGCTTAAAGTCTGGAGGAATGGGAGAAGAGAAAAAGCTTTCCAGTAGTGAGTCCACCTGCTCCCATCGTCTCATCCCACCTGACCCCATGCTCCTGGGTAAGGCCTGGCTGTGTCTCCTGAGCCTTTGAACCCTTCCCAGGGGATACTTAAACCAGCGGATCCTACATGCCCATGGGCGTCAGACTATCTGCAGTGTGACTCACCGTGCACAGAACCAGAACCACCCTGGGCTTTCTGGAACAATTACCACAGGTTGGGGCCTAACTGTGAGGATCCTGAGAGGTCCACAGGTCACTACATGAATGCCTTGGGTTAACAAAGACGGTGGTAAGACTTATTTTACCATCAACAACAACAGAAACAGTGGTAACATCTCCAGAAAGCTCCTGGGGGCCAGGCACCCTTTTGTGGTGCTTCACTTCATCCCCTCATTAAATTCTGGCAATCCCGTAAGTTCTAGCATGAGTCCCATTCTACGAACAGGCAAAGGGGCTCTAAGGCGAGTGTGCAGAGGGACAGCTAGCGAGTGAAGATGCCAGAAATGCAATCTGGGCTGTGGCTCCAAAGCCAGAGCCAGTGACCGCCAGCTGTGGGTGAACGCCGAACCTTCTCGCTCGGCCCTCCTCCAGAAGGGAAGATTATCTATCGAATGTCCCACCAGAGCCGCGCAGGTAAGAAGATGCAGGCGTTCTCTCTAGGTTTTGCGTTCTAGGCAGAGAATAAGCCACAGACACTTAGGCAGGTTTAAAAACAGTTACCAGGGGTGCCTGGGTGGCTTGGTCATTAAGTGTCTGCCTTCAGCTCAGGTCATGATCCTGGGGTCCTGGGATGGAGCCCCGAGTCGGGTTCTCTGCCCAGCAGGAAGCCTGCTTCTCCCTCTCCCAATCCCCCTGCTTGTGTTTCCTCTCTTGCTGTGTCTCTCTCTGTCAAATAAATGGCTCAGTCGTTGGGCATCTGCCTTCGGTTCAGGTCATGACTCTGACGACCTAGGATTGGGCCCCGCGTCAGGTCCAATGAGAAGCCTGCTTCTCTGTCTCCCACGTCCCCTGCTTGTGTGCCCTCTCTCGCTGTCTCTGTCAAATAAATAAATAAAATCTTTTTTAAAAGATTTTATTTATTCATTTATTTGTCAGAGAGAGAGAGAGAGAGTGAGCACACAAGCAGGCAGAGAGGCAGGCAGAGGCAGAGAGAAAAGCAGGCTCCCCGCCGAGCAAGGAGCCCGATGCGGGACTCGATCCCAGGACCCTGAGATCATGACCTGAGCCGAAGGCAGCGGCTTAACCGACTGAGCCACCCAGGCGTCCCAAATAAAATCTTTTAAAAATAATAAAAAACAACTAAAAAATTTAAAGTTATCAAATGGAATGCAGAAATAGAAGCTTAGCTCTGTTACTTCCACATTAATGTATCCAACAGAGAAACTACAAATAACTTAACGAGCATTGTGAAGAGCTGAGGAGAAGGCCAAGGTGTACTTGAGATAAATCCTGACTTTTCATAGGGGGAGATAAACTAGCAATCTCCAGAAATGTAGGTGTGAAGGGATTCCTGGGACCCAGGAGGTGGCCATCCGCAGAATGACAAAGAGAAACCCCGAGAAGAGGCAGAACTTGGATGTGGGGCTGGGAATGTGCTGACAGGACACCAAGCGCGGGGACAGCTCCTTCCGACAGAACAGGTTTTCACGGGCGGTTACTGGACTCGAGGACTGTGCCTCTGCCTCGGCACTTCCTCCTTCCTGGCCACCACGGAACCGAGAAGGAGACTCAGCCACTTCGATTCCTGAAAACCCTGGAGGTAGGAAAAGGCAGGCCACGAGCAGAGCAGCAATGCTGACAAATCTGAACAAGGCAGCGGATATGGGGTTGATGGAGCATGAAGAGGACACTGTTCCCCCACGCAGTCATGGGAGAGGCCGGTGCAGGCAAGCCCAGGTAAGCCCCAAGAGAAATAGGGTACACGGTCCAGCGAAGGTGGGCTCTAGGGAAGCCCTCCAGGGGGGGCGCCCGGAGTGGCTGCCGTAACGATGCCAGAAGATGAGGAGGACAGGCGTGTGAGGGTGTGTGGATCCCCACAAGGGGCCCAGAGCCAAACCAACCAAACCCATGAATGAGGAACGAGTCGCAGTGCCCAGGACGGAGGCAGCGCTCGCTGGAGCAGGCCGCCTGGGAGGAATGTCCTCTCTGGGTCCCTTGTGTTCTGAGTAAGGACAGAGATGACATGGAAGACAGAACAGGTGAGTGGGAGAGAGGCGGTGTGGTAAGAGCAGGAAGCTGACGACAGGCGGAGTGGAGCTACAATTACAAGAGATGGAGGGACTGAGAAGCGGGAACTCGATCTCATGAAGGCTGATGCTGTCGAGCACGACAGGAGTGCAGAGAGAGCATGGGGGCTGCCCGGCCCGGCCAAGCTGGAAGCCGCCAGCAAAGCTTTTGGTCCCCACCAGCTCCAGCAAGCCAGGCAAGATGACTTTCTGAGGCTGAAGAGGAACCCCAGCGTCAGCTGTAAAGGGCCCACAGGATGGCACATAAAGAGGATGTGTCACACTGACATCACATCTCTTCTAAGGAAAAGGCAAATGCCCAAGGAAGGGAAACACCCTCAAGGCTTCCAGAAAGAAGGGGAAGCAGGAAAGTAACCTGGGATTTGGAAATGGGATCTGAACAGCAGTGGTGGCTGTGCGGTTGGAACCCCAAGGACAAGGGAGCTGCAGAAGGGCTCTGGGCAGAGGCATCATGTGGATACCATGGTGGCTGGTTTCTGTGAACCCAAGTCACGTCCCTGAGCCTAGGGGCTTTGAGAAGCACTCCCAGGCCTGCCCCTGACAGCCAGCTCTTGCTGACCTTCTAGGTCCCCAGCCCTGGCCCAACGGGCCCCGTGCGTGCTCACCTGGATGGTTCTGGGCTGGCAGTTCTCCCTCTGCCCCCCTGGCCTCTTCTACTTGTCCTGGTCTCAAGACCTCATCTGGTTTGGCAATAAGGTATCCTGAAGAAGGAAAAGGACACAGGACGTCATTAGTAATGCTGGAGGTGTTCTGGAAGTGAGACCCAGCCTTGCCAACCGAGACAGTCTGGCCTCGGTGCGGCCCCATGAGGACAGCTCTGTGCCCATCAGTGCAGAACATTCGCCAAGAGGACGAGAGCAAGACACCCCGGGTGGGACTGTAACTTCCTAGTGGCGAACCCAAAGCCCCGGCTCATTCTGGGCTTCAGAGGCCCCAGAGCGGGTAGCAGCTGAGGTGAGCCGAATGCGTGTGTCCCAGTCACCCTGTGCAGCCGTCCCTCACCCACGGACACGAGATGGCTGTAGTTCTCCAGCGTGACATCTCTACAGAGGTTCCTCTGAGCGGAGTCCAGCTGCTGCCACTCCTCCAGGGTAAAGTCCACGAATACGTCCCTGAAGGTCAAGGATTCCTGCAATGGCACATTCTGTATGAGCCCAGAGTGCTGGGCTCGGGGAGCGGGACACTGTGTCCCATCCACAGTCTTCCACACATGGCAGAGATTCAATCCAGCGCCTGCCCCAGGAGACCCCAGACAGTGGAGGACAGATTGGCTTTCCACGGAGCGGAAGGTCACTTGCCCAGGGTCACAAAGCAAGGAAAGAGGGATGAAAATGCATGTGTTCTGCATTCTACACCCATGTTTCCCAACAGGACACTGCACTGCCTTTCTCGACACAACTGTTCCCTGCTGTTCCCTGCCCAATTTGAGACCATGTAGTGTATGGAATGCTTCTGTCACCTACATTATTTTAAACTTTATAAAGAAACAGAAGAGGTGGTAAAGGTATCTTCCTCCAGAAATGCAATCTCAGCTCACTGACTGAACACCGACCAAGCCGGTAAGTCCAGAGAATATCAAGATTGATAAAAACAGACACCCTTTCTGAACTGAAGGCGCGTCCATCTGGTAGAGAAACACCACACTTAGAAACGCACACAGGAAAGGGACAGAGGGCAGGAGGGCCGGCTGCCTGTCCTCCAAGGGCAAAGGGAGGGGCAGTATAGGGAAAAGAGAATAGAAAGAAGTCAGTTTTGCTCGGGGCGGGCAGAGAAGGCTTCACAGAGGAGAGCTAGGACAACAGTTATAAACACAGCTCCTCAGTCAGGACTGTGAGGTGACAGAAAATATATCCTAGTCTTGGCTCTAGGTCCCTGTTGCAGAGCCCCTAAAACCCTTACAAATCCCCACGTGAGAATACAAGGAGCATCTCATGTTCTTATGAGGAGACTGGAAGTGCACGGCGGGGGCTGGGGACCAGAAAGGCCAAGCCGTGACTGGAAGCTCTGGATTTTCAGCCCCACCACCTTCTCCAGAGATGGAAGAGGGGCTGGAAATGGAGTTGACAACCGATCATCGTTGCGTTATGAAGCCGCCATAAAATCCCCATAGCATGGGTTTCGGGGAGCCTCCAGGTACGGGAACGCATCCACATCTGGGAGGACAATGCTTGCCGAGTCCACACGGACAGAAGCTCTTGTGCTCAGGGTCCTCCCAGGCCCTACCCTATGTGTATGTTCATCTGGCTGTTCATGTGTATCCTTCCTCATATCCTTTAATAAACCGGAAATGTAAGTCAGCATGTCCCCTAGTCCTACAAGACGCTCTAGCAAACAGTTGAGTCCAAGGAGGGGGCCACTGGACCTCTGACCTATGGCCGGTGGGTCAAAAGCCTGCAACTGGGGGCTGGCATCTGCCGGGAGGTGTGGGGGGCGGCAGTCTGGTAGGCTGGAACCCTTAACCTGCGGGATCCGATGCTATCTCCGAGGACACAGTATTCCAACTGAGTTATGTGTAGGGAACCCAGCAGGTGCGGCAGAGTGTCTGGTGTGGGGGAACCTTCCACACGTCAGTGACCAGAAGTGTCAGAGATAAAGTGTTCTACGTGAGACCAGAGGAGACACGCTGGAGAAAGACACAGTAGAGAAGAGCTAGGCTGTTTCCATATAGAAGAAGGCCGCACAGTCACCCGACCGCTAACTGTGGCTAATTCAGCCTGAGAGGTAACCGGAAGCAGGAGGGTGAGAGTCCGCATGGGCAGCAGATGGAGGTAAAAAAGAAAAGGTCTGTGTTTGGTCTTGGCAGCACCAAACAAATGCTCACTTTTCAGAGGGCCCATAGTCCTATCAGAGAGAGAGCAAGACCCCCCCCCCACCGCCGACACCCCGACACCCTGCCTGTTCCCTCTGCCCTGACTGGTCTTCAGTCCGGGTGGCACCCACGGGGCCCCAACAGGCCACATGGGGCAGCCGGTTTCCCAGCGCTGCCGAAGGAGACGAGCCAGGACACGCCTTGTGTGGCAGGACAGTGACAGGCAGGTGTCGCCAGTAGGAGGAGCGCTCAGAGCGGCCCACCCCTCCTGTCACCTTCCCAGGGGACAGCGCAGGTGTCAGGGACCATGACCACACTGGTGAGCAGATGGGAACCACTGGCTCAGAGGCCCTCAGCTGTCAAAATTCACGATGCACAGAGGCTCTGACCTAGAAGCCTCACCCCCGGAAAGCTATCCTGCAGAGGAGACCTGCTCACAAGGAACCAACAGAACCATACACGGCTAAGAATCACTGCATCCTTGATGATATCAAAAGCAGAACATCCTCAATGTACGCCCCTGGCAGAAAGCAAATATATAATATGGTAGTTCCAGCCAGTGGAATGTCACAAAGCCGTTTGTGCCAATGGCATACCACCCGGGGGTGATATAGCCCTTCAGGGTACAGCTGGCAAGGTCTGTAGAAACTCTTTGTTGTCACCACAAGGGGCAAGGGGTGGGGACACTGGCATCAGGGGGGTCCATGGCAGGGTCACTTAGATATCCTCCAACACACACAACCGCCCTCCACAACACAGCACTGCCTGGCCCCAAATGTCAAGCGTGCCCAGGTGGGAAAACGGGTTGTTCAGACACACAGTGAAATACAATGATTGTGGAAAAGTCCAGAATGTGCTATACTACACGAAGAAGGAAGAGATCCAAAGTAAATGGCACTCTTACATGGAAAGAGATATACACACATGATCTCTCCAAGATCGTATGAAACAAGGAAGGAGACGGGGCATGGGGTGACAGGGAGAATTCATTTTCACCTTTTGTTAAACAAGCTTTTAATGTTTTTACCATATATACCAATCATTTTTCACAGTGCTCAATTCAACGTATTAACCCTGTATTCAGAGTATGTGTTTAGGATCTTGACATCCAGGGTCTCAAGTCAATCAGGTGTATCATTTATTTTCTGTAGCATCTTTACCAAATCCAAGGTTAAACGGCTCCATAAAACCAACTAGTTTCCTTTTCAACTTTCAACAGCCTGGAAAAGCTAAACGCAGAAATGACCTGGTCTTTAACATTTTGCGACGGTCATAACTAGTCTAGGATCTGGGACAGCCAATTCAAGTGTGAATACCTTTGACCCCCCAATCCAACTTCCCGATAAACACCTGCACTACTGAACATACACATAACGAGTCATCCAGGAGCCACCATATAGAACAGAAAAAGAAAATTCAAAAGCTGAGTATGTACAAACAGAGCAACAGGTGAATGACACGCCCAGAGCACTGCACGAAATGGGAATCTTTCTGCGCTGAGGAGGACCACCACCCAGAAGAGAACCAGGCAGGAAAAGGAAGATGGCAGTGGGACTCGGATGGCACTTGTGCAAACACTCATCCAACAAAGCCTACAGACCCGTTTTCAGCTCACGAAACTGCCGGAAACACAGCCACCCCAGCCCATCCGCATACTGTACCAGCGGGCACTCTCAGGAGAAGCATGGCACTGGGCACAGAAGAAACGGAGACGCTGGGACTCTTCCTAGTGCACAGAATGTCAAGCACGGATTTACTTTCATTATTTGAATAGAATAAAAAAGTGAACAGTGAAGCGGAAGCGAAGACACAGAAAAAGTGGGTCTCTGGGCTTCAGTGAGCTTCCCTGAGAAGCAGAACAAAGAGGAGGTACATTTCCCAGAGGAAGAAGTAGATGAGACCCGTCACTTTCCTTCTGTCTGTCCTTTCTTTAGATTGTTGGTTTTTGTGGCGAGGGGAAGGACTGGAGAAACCAGAGCTGGATTACAGCTGGAATGGAAAACAGCTGCAGCAGAGGGGAGGGACAGGTTTGTCGAGCTTACAATCCAGATGTCCCAAAGCTGCCTCAAGTTCCCTGAAAACTAGAGGGAGGGGGATAAGGAACTTACCTGGGCCGTGGCCATCCTGTTCTGCCCTGGACAAAGGGCGGAGATCTAGGAAGACAGAATGAGGGGGGTTGAGATCAGTGCATTCAGCCATGAGACCATCTCCACCAGCCTGAGGGCAATCACCCGTGCACCTGGGGAGAATAATGTGCAGCGAGCCTGGGAGCTCCAGCCTGGTCCTTGGGACGTGCATAAGCTCGTGTGGGCTTTGCACAGGACCTGTGTCTATGGGCTTCCAAAATGCCCAATGTGAATCTAGTTTCTCTTCCTAACAGATATAAAAGCAGATTACAAAAACGCAGGTGCAGCACAAGCTCATTTGTTCCCCAATTATGTACACACTGAGGAACGGCAGTGTCCCAGAGTGGTTACTAAAATGTTGACGCTGGTTTTCTCTGGCTGGCGATTTCAGTTCTCTTTTGTTTACTTGCATTTTTGAATGTGGATATTATCATTCATGAAACGGAATACACTGAGCCCCAGAGATGACAGAGCCTGGGCAGAGTCTGGAGGACAGGGACACCTGCCTGTGGTTTGCAGGAGGGAGACAAACCAGGGCTGCAGAAGGGGCAGGGAATGGGGGGGGCAGGAGGCAGAGAGGGAGGTGAAGAGCCCAGCACTGGTCATTCTCCGAGGAGCTGGAAACCACTGACCTTGGCCACCTGTGAACACTGCCCTTCACCGCCCTCCTCCACCCTGTTCCCGGCTGGTGACGACCTCCTTTCCTGCTCTTCCCTGCTGGGCAGTTTTCTTTCTTTCTCCCCCCCACCCCCGCTTTTTTTTTTAAGATTGCACTTATCTATTTGACATATAGAGAGTGAGAGAGAGAGAGTGCATGAGCGCAACAGAAGACATTGCTAGCAGAAGAAGGAAAAGCAGGCTCCCCACCCAGCAGAAAGCTCCAATGGGGCTCAATACCCTGGGATCATGACCTGAGCCAAAGGCAGATGCTTACCCACCTGAGCCACCCAGGCGCCCCTGCTTGGCAGTTTTCAAAACAAAGTCTCCACAAGGAGTTTCTGCACAGAGTAGCTGCTCTCACCGCAGCACCCCTGGGGCAGCCTCAGGACACCAGGGTTCAGCTGCAAGCAGCTTATGTCTCATGCTCTCGGAACCAGTCACAGCAGCACCAAAACGAGGCAGCAGAACCAGAAGACAGCGTACCTCCAGACTACTTGAAAATTTTACCAAGGAAAAAA
>PISX010016232.1:0-46905 GCA_004024625.1 Mellivora capensis
AAAATAAAATAAAATAAAATAAAATATTAGTGCAAAAAAAAATATCTATACTACTCAAAGCAATCTACACATTTAATGCAATCCATATCAAAATGCCACTAGCATTTTTCACAGAGCTAGAACAAACAATCCAATGGAAAAAAGACTGTCTCTTCAACAGATGTTCCTGGGAAAACTGGACAGCAACATGCAAACGAATGAAACTGGATCACTTTCTTACAAAATACACAAAAATGAATTTAAAATGGTTGAAAGACCTAAAATTGAGACAGGAAACCATCATAATCCTAGAGGAGAACATAGGCAGTAACCTCTCTGACATTGGCTGTAGCAACTTCTTACTAGATATGTTTCTGGAGGCAAGCAAAACAAAAACAAGAATGAAGTATTGGGACTTCATCAAAATAAAAAGCTATTACGCAGAGAAAGAAGAAAATCAACAAAACAGGCAACTTACAGGATGGGAGAAGATAGTTGCAAGTGATGGATCTGATTAAGGGTTAGTATCCAAAATATGTAAAGAACTTACAAAACTCAACACCCAAAAAATCAATAATCCAGTTAAAATACAGGCAGAAGACATGAATGCACACTTTCCCAAAGAAGACATACAGATGGTCAACAGACACCTGAAAAGATGTTCAACATCACTCATCATTGGGTAAATACAAATCAAAACAACAAATGGGATATCACCTGACACCTATCAGACTGGCGAAAATTAACAACACAGAAAACAACAGATATTGGCGAGGATGTAGAAAAAGGGCACTGTTGGTGGGAATTCTAACTGGTGCAGCCACTGTGGAAGTCATTATGGAGGCTCATCAAAAAAGTTAAAAATAGAACTACCCTGGGATGCCTCGGTGACTCAGTCAGTTGAGCATCTGACTTGACTTTGGCTCAAGTCATGATCTCAGGTTCCTGGGATGGAGCCCCGCATCAGGCGCATGCTCAGTAGGGAGTCTGCTTGAGCTCTCTCTCTCTCTCCCTCTTCCTCTGCCCCTTCCTCTGTTTTTCTCTCTCTCTACCCCTATCAAATAATTAAATAAATAAGTAAATAAATAAATCTATCTTAAAAAAAATAAAACTAAATTCCAGCATTGTACTACTAGGTATTTATCCAAAGAATATAAAAATACTAATTCAATGGGATACATGCACCCTGATGTTTACAACAACATTAACAGCAGTAGCCAAATTATGGAAAGAGCCAAATGTTCATGAAATAATGAACTGATAAAGAAGATGTGCTATATATATGTGTGTGTGTGTGTATACATATATATATATATATCATATACAATGGAATATTATTCAGCCACAAAAAAGAATGAAATCTTGCCATTTGCAATGACATGCACAGAGCCAGAGAGTCTATCCTTCCTTCAGCTCACTATGATCTAATGTAGTCAATCTAGTACTTGGCCCTCATATTCTCTCATTAATAAACTTCTGTGAGTCCTAAGGTTGGAAGTGATACATAAAGTTCAGGCAAGCAGTAAGGCAGTTAGAAAGTCAAGTATGTAGTCACTGAGATTACAAATTCATATTTGGGACATTTTTAATTGCCGACTATCATATGTATAAAATAGTATATAATCATTACTGCTTATTAACCTTAAGACTGGTGAGTGATTAACATCTCCTAAAATGATCAATGTGATTTGATCAATAAAATGATCAAACACATTGGCAAGTTTACAATCAGTTCTCCAGATCTGTGTAAATCTCAACTCTGTTCCTTAATGGTTCAGTTAAACATTTATTAAGCATCTGAACCTGCCAACTCAAAGATGGATCATATACTAAGAACTCTAGCGACTGAAGCAAAAATTACAATTTTAATAGGGCTTTGAAGAATGGTAGGTATTAAGTAGGCAAATGAAAGGGAATACAAGACTATTTAAGTCAAGCTTGGAGTCCAAGGTTTTCAATGCAATACTCTATGCATTTATGAAATGCCTGTTAGTGGCTATGTGTAAGCTGTTAGGTATTAAACATCAGTATAAAAACACCAGCCTTCCAGACTGGGTCCTAATCCTGTGAAGTTCACAGTTTTGAAGGAAAGATAGACTTCAAAAATTACAACACAAGGGAATAATGCTGATAATAACAGTTAAAAATGATTAGAGAAAGCAACTAATTCAATACTGGGAATTGCATTAAAAGTCAGTGGCCCTTTGTGGATTAAGCTTAGATGGAGATCTGAGTGTAGAATGTTTAGAAGTTAGGTTGTGATCAGATCTTAGAAAGCCTTACATGCCAACTTGAGGAATGTTGACTTGGTTTTCTATGACTAGATAATAGGGAGCCACTGAAGACTTTTAAACTTCAGAATGGCAGAATGAGATTCGAGCTTTTGAAAGGTAATGCATATAGCTCGTATAAAATAAATTAGAAATGGGAAGCACCAGAAAGATGGGTTATTTCAGCACTGAGTTTCCATTTGGCAGCTGATGTCGTCTGAAAGTTTAGGAGTATGTGACTAGTGATACTGTCATTCAGTAATTTTTGATCATATGAAAACACAATGGAAAACTTTTCGACTGTCAAAATGTAGTTCTTGTACTAGAACCAGTAAACGAAAAGGCAGTTAACACTGAGCTGTTAAAGGGGCAGAGGAACAGAGTGTCTTAAGCAGAGTTGGTGCTGAGGACAGAGTCCAGCTCAGGGCCAATCTCACCACCCTGAGATTATGATTTGAGTCAAAACTAAAAGCTGGATGTTTAAAATGATTGCACCACCCAGGCACCCCCATGATGTGCCCTTTTATTCTGTTAATTCCATTTTCTTTATCCATTTGGGGAACATTTTCCTCTATCGTAAGTTATTTTACTCTTCTATTTGATGGGTTTTCTTTTGGAGGAATGGTAATCCATAAGTTGACTTATTATTTTCAGGGGTGTTTCTGCATGATTGCCATGTTGTTTTCATCTTAAGTTTATAGGGGACCACTCTATGCTGATATTTATTTGATCTCATAGGTCTCTTTTCACCAATCAGAGAATATTGTCTCTTCCCAGCACTTCTAGGTGAGACCATGTTATTGTCTATTCCATAACAATTTTTTCAGGTCCATTGTGGGGTTTGGTGAACTGCCTTTCTTGGAGAGAGAATGGTCACTTGGACTTCAAGGTTCCCTTCCCATTAAGAGTGAAACATTTCATTTTTGATAGAAACTAAGATATTCAGGAGTGATTTTCCACTTCACTTGCCTTTCCCTAGCAGATATTTCCACTGGCTTTCTCCAAAATGGAGTATTAGTGAGCTCTTTTTCAGACTTTGTCCACTTTAGCCACTATCTATATGAGTTTACATAGCTGCAATAACAAATGTCCACAAACTAGGTGGCTTAAAACAACAAAAATATATTCTCTGGAGGCCCAAATCCACAATCAAGGTATTGGCAGATTTCCATGCCTCTTTTCTAGTTTTTGGAGGCTGCCAGAAATCCTTGGCATTCCTTAGCTTGTAATGCATAACTCCAATCCGCATGGATTTTCCTGTGATTCTTCTCCTGCTCTTCATTTCCAAGAACGCTTGTCGTTGGAATTTGGACGCAGCTAATCTAGGCTGATCACCTCTGCAGATTCTTCATTGTATCTGCAAACACACTTTTTCCAAATAAGGTAGCAGGTACACAGACCCATTGGGGTGCCACCATTTGAACCACTACACTACCTGTATGATTATTTTTGGAGGAGTGTTGTTTTCATGTCAGTTCCTGAAAGGTCTTTCTCATTCGGGGGCTGCCAGTTTTCAATAGTGTGTGTGTGTGTGTGTGTGTGTGTGTGTGTGTGTGTGTGAGAAAAATAAGTGCTTTTCCATTAGTTTGATTCTCCATTTTATACTTTTGTACAGTTTTAGGTACCCAACTTCAGCTCATTTCAATGGGCTTCAATCTGTCATCTCACCCCAGCAGTACATTTGAAATCATGAATACCAGTGACACATGTACCTTTAGATTCTATTGTGTGATCTTCTAAAAGAGTATGCTAAAGCCCATTGTGAAGGTTAGACCATATGTTATACCATTTCTTCATTGTAATGAGATCATAGTAGTTTTCAAAACAGACATGACATGCTTTAACAGATTGAGAGTACTCACAATGTCACATCCTTACAAATTTCCCAATTAAACTAGCTCTATTTCCATTTGTTAGATTTGTATAAATTCTCTTTTCATTTTCAGAATTAGCCAAGAATGTTGAGAGTTTATTCAGTGCAAACAGACCAAGTTTCCTTCCATATGCCATGTAAGGAAAACAGAACCATGCAATCCATCCACAGCTCTCTGCTTATGCTTTTTCTTTCTGTTTTAATTTCTGTTGCAGATATAACGTATCAACACACATAAAACCAGTGCAATATAGTCTAATGTTCTTGTTGGTCCAGATATATGTATAACTTCAGGCGCAGGCCCAAGGGCCCAAATTTATAGTTATTTAATTTATACTTGTATGCCCAGCATTGTCTCCAAAGACATCTATGACAGCAGGGTACTCAGATCTGAAAGTGATGCCAATCCTTACACTCTTTTCCAGGGTAAACTTTCCCCAACAAATATCTTGAACAACAAGTATATTGGTGGTGGTGAGTCTAGGGAACCAGTCAAAACTCCTCTCTTTCTCAATGAATCCTTCCTATCAGTAGATATCAGACAGGGATAATTCAATCTTTCATAAAGAATCTAATATCATGAGGTTTCAAAAAATAAGTCTGGGGTCTTAAACTCACCCTGCCCAGGAAACTATCTATGGAAGTGTAATTATTTCCTCCCTAGGGACTAGTTGTACATACCAACAGATTTTGGATTTGGAGAATTTATGGAATCATAAAATAGATACTGCTGGCCTTGTTTTATTTTTAAATGAATGAATAAGCAAATGAATGAATGACTTTACTGTTTTAATAGACTTTATTTTTTAAAAAATTAAAAGATGTTATTTATTTGAGGGAGCGAGACAGAGAGAGCACAAGCAGAGGAGAGAGGCAGAGGGAGAAGGAGACTCCCCACTGAGCAGGGAACCCAACGTGGGTGTTGATCCCAGGACTGGGATCATGACCTGACCTGAAGGCAGACGTTCGACCAACTGAGCCACCTAGGCACCCCAACAGACTTTGTTTTTAAAATCAGTTTTAGGCTTACAGAAAAACTTAAAAAAAGGACACAGTTCAAATATATGCCTTCAACATTGCTTCCCCTTCATTAACGTCTTGCATTAATGTGGTATTTTGTTATAGTTCATGAATCAATATTGTTACATTATTGTCAACTTAAGTTCTTAGTTTACATTAAGTTCACTCTTTGTGCTATGAAGTCCTATGTGTTTTGACAAATGTATGTCATGTATCTACCATTACAGTGTCATATAAAATATAGCTTCACTGCTCTAAAATTACTCTGTGCATCACTGATTCATTCCTACTTTCCTTTCTTCCCAGCCCCCAGCAACCAGTGATCTTTTTACTTTCTCCATAGTTTTGCTATTTCTAGATTGTCATATAGTTGGAATCATATGGTAGCCCTGTAGACTGAATTCTTTCACACAATACACATTTAAGACACCATCACTGTCCTTTTGTGGCTTGACAGCTCATTTCTTTTTATCACTGGTTATATCCCACTGAATGGATGTGCCACATTTTGTTTATTCATTCGCCTGTTGAAGAATGATGTGGTTGCCTCCATTTGGGGCAATTATGAATAAATAACACCTTTATAAACATTAGCATGACATTTTTAGTGTGGACGTTAGTCTTGAACTCATTTGGATAAATCCCTAGAATCATGATTACATGGTATGACTATGTTTAACTCTGTAAGACTCTGCCAAACTGTCTTTCAAAATGGCTGCACCATTTTGCATTCCCATTGGCAATGAACAAGAGCATTTGTTGCTCTTCATGCCTGTCAGCATTTGATGTATGACTGTTTTTAGTAATTTTAGTTATGACAGATTTTAGTCCATTCATCAGATGTTTAGTGCTACCTCAATTTTAATTTACAATTCCCTAATGACATATGACATTGAGCATCTTCTCATATGTTTATTTCCTATGTGTATATCTTCTTTGCTGAGGTGTCCATTCAGGTATTTGCCCATTTAAAAAAATTACATTGTTTTCTTTTGTTGTTGTTGAATTTAAACATTTTTTTGGGGGTGGGGATATTTTGAGTACAAATCCTTTATCAGATATGTGTTTTGAAAATATTTTCTCCCAGTCTGTGGCTTGTTTTTTCATTCTCTTAACAGTGTCTTTCTCAGAGCTGGGGTTTCTGGTTTTGTTCTGGTTTGGTTTTAAGATTTATTTATTTATTCATGTATTTGAGAGAGCGAGTGAGCTGGGGGAGGGGTAGGGACGGAGAGGAAGAGAGAGAGTCTCAAGCAGACTGCCTACTTAGAACAGAGTTTGACACAGGTCTCAATCGCAGGACCCTGAAATCATGACCTGAGTTGAAACCAAGAATCAGATCTTAACCAACTAAGTCACCCAGACACCCCCTCTCAGAGCACTTTTAATTTTAATGTAGTCCAATCTTTTTTTATTTCATGTATGGCACTATTAAGTGTTGTATCTAAAAGGTTATCACCAAATTCAGTGTTACCTAGGTTTTATTCCTATTTTACTTTCTAGGGGTTTTATAGTTTTGCATTTCACATTTAGATCTATGCTCCATTTTGAGTCAATTTTTGTGAAAGCTGTAAGGTCTTTTGTATGTTGATGTTCAGGTGTTCCAGCACTATTTGTTGAAAAGACTATCCTTTCTCCAATTGAATTGGCATTGATCTTCTGTCAGAGATCAGTTCACTGTATTAATGTTGGTCTCTTTTGGGCTGTCTATTCTGTTTTATTGATTTGTCAGTTATTTCCCCAATATTACACTGCTTTGATTACTCTAGCTTTATAACAGGTCTTGAGTTTGGGCAATGCCGGCACTCTTTGTTTTCCTTTTCAATATTTTGTTGGCTTTTTTTTTTTTTTTTTCCTAAACACAGGTTCTTTTTTTTTTTAAAATATTTTAATTATTTATTTGACAGAGAGAGAGAGATCACAGGTAGAGAGACAGAGAGAGGGGGGAAGCAGGCTCCCCCATGCGGGGCTCGATCTCAGGATCCTGGAATCATGACCTGAGCCGAAGGCAGAGGCTTTAACCCACTGAGCCACTCAGGTGCCCCTTTTGTTGGCTTTTTTGAGTCTTTCGACATTCTGTGTGAATTTAGACTCAGGTTGTTGATATCCACAGAATGACATCCTATATTTTGATTGACACTGCTTTGATCAAGTTTGAAGAATTGACATCTTTACAGTATTAAGGCTTCCTATATATGAACATGAACTATCTCTCCATTTATTTGGTTCTTCTTGACTTCTTTCCCTAAGGTTTTATAGTTTTACTCATATAGATATTTTCCTTTTTTAAATAAATTTATCTATGATTATTTCATTTTTTGAAGCTTATATAAATGGTATAATTTCAAATACAATTGTTCATTACTGGTATACAGAAAAGCAACTGTCTTTTGTCTTTTTGTAACCTGAAACCTTGCTAGAACTGCTTATTAGTTCCAGGTTACTTTAGATTTTCTATGAAGACAATCATGACCCAGGAAACAAAAACCATTTCAATTCTTCTGAATATATTTTGTTTTCTCTTCTTGTTTTGTTGGATTAGCTAGAACTTCCTGACTGATATTGAATAGGAGTGATAAGAGGGTATATTGTTAACTTGTTCTTAATCTCAAGGGAAAGTATTGCTTTCTCACCATTAAATATGTTAACAGTAGGATTTTTATAAATAAATTTTATCAGTGTGTTAAATTATTCTCTATTCATACTTTGCTGGGAGTGTTTCTAATGAATCACTGTTGGATTTTATCAAATACTTTTTCTGCAGTTACTGTAATCATATGATTTATTTTCTTTTCCTGTTGATGTTATAGATTACATTAACTGATTTTCAACTGTTGACCCAACCTTGCATACTTGAAATAATTGCATTTAGTCGTGATGTATAATTTTTTAAAAATACATTATTGGATTTCATTTGCTAATACTCTGTTCATTTTTTTCCCACCTATGTTCATGTGAATATTCTCTTGGAGATTTTCTGTCTTATGTGCCATGGTCAGATTTTGGTACTGGGGTCAGACTGGCCTCACAGAATGAGTTGGTAAGTAATCCCTCTGTTTTTGAAAGAGTTTTAGAGAACTGATATGCTTTCTTGCTTAAATGTTTGGTAGAATTCACAAGTGAAACCATCTGGACCTGCATTTTGTATTTTGAAGAGTCATTAATTTTTTATTCAATTTCTTTAATAAATGTAGTCCTATCTAGATCGTCTATCTCTTCTTATGTGAGTTTTGATCACTTCAGTCTTTTAAGGAATTGCTGCATTCATCTAAACTATCAAATGTGTGTCCACAGAGTTGTTCATAATTGTATAGTCAACATTCTCCAGAGAAACAAAACATTCAATAGGAATCAATCAATCTATCTATCTATCTGTCTATCTATAGAGAGAGAGGAGAAAAACAGGGAGAGAGAGAGGGAGAGGAGAAGTGGGGGTATTTTAAGGAATTGGGTCATTTGATTGTGGGTGTTGGCAAGTTCAAAATCTGTAGGATAGGCCAGTAGGTTGGAACCGCAAGGAGGCTAATGTTGCAATCTTAAGTCTGAAGGCAGAAATTCCTTCTTCCTTGGGAGAATTCGGTCTTTTCTCTTACAGCCTTCAAATGATTGAATGATGTCTTAGTCTGCTTAGGTTGCTATAACAAAATACCACAGACTGGGTGGCTTAAACAACAGATGTTTATTTCTCACAGTTCCAGAGGCTGGGGAGTCCAAAATCAAGGTGCCTGAATGATGTCAGTCAATTTGGTTCCTGGTGAAACCCTCCTCCTGGCTTGCAGGGAGCCATCTTCTCACCATGTTCTCATATGATGGAGAGAGAAAGTTCTGGTGTCTCTTCTGCTTCAAGGGCACTAATCCTATGATGGGAGTTCCACCCTCATGATCTCCTCTAAACCTAATTATCTTCCAACGTCCCATCTCCTAAGACCATCACATTTGAGGTTAAGGACTTAAATATATCAAATTTTGCAGAACACAGACATTCAGTCCATACAAATGAGGATCACCCGCATCATGAGGGGTAAACTGTTTTTCTTATAGTCTATTGATTTAAATGTTAACATCTTAAAAAATAACTTCACAGCAACATCTACACTGCTGTTTGACCAAATAACCAGGTACCATAGCCTAGCCACGCTGACACATAAAATTAAACATCACAATAATATTCCTATATTATCCTTTTAATATGCATGGGATTAGTAGTGATGATCTCTCTTTTATTTCTAATATTAGTAATTTGCATCTTTCTTATTTTCTTATTTCCAGATGGAGAAAAGTTTACCAATTTTATTGATCTTTTCAAAGAACCAGATTTTGGTTTCACTGATTTTTTTTCCATTAATTTCTTGCTGTCAATTGTTTTTCTAATTTTCAATATTTCTTTTCTTCTAATTAATTTCATTTTAATTTGTTCTCTCTCTTCTATTTTCCTAATGTGGGAGCTTAAATGACTGATTTACATTTTTCTTCTTCTCTAATATATGCACTTAATGCATATATTTAGCTCTGCTTTCACTGTGTCCCACAAATTTTGTTAACATTCAGTTTATTACTTTAAATTTTCCCCGAGGCTTTTTTAACCTGTATTTATCTAAAGTGTTGTTAAATCTGCAGATATTCCATCTATTGTTCTAGTACTGATTTCCAGTTTAATTATGTTTTAGTTTGGGAGTATATTTCACATGATTTCTATTTGCTAAAAGTTTGTGAAAATGTGCTTTATGACCCAGAATATGTTTAGAACATGGTGATTACTCCATGTGAGCTCACAAAAAATGTGTATTATGCTGTTGTTGGATGATGTATTTTATAAATGTCAATTAGGTCCAGTTTTTATAGTGCTTTTCAGTTGAACTATATACTTACTGATTTTCTCTCTGCTGAATCTGTCAATTACTGACAGAGGGGTGTTGAAGTCTACAACTTTAATAGTGGTTTTATCTATTTCTTGCAGTTTACCAGTTTTTGCTTCACAAATTTTGATGCTATGGTTAGGCATACACATTAAAGTTTGTTGCCTTCCTAAAGAATTTACCCCTTTATTATTACTTAATGCCCTTCCTTTACTTACTACTTATCTCTGATAGTCTTCCTTACTGTGTGCTTTGCTTAAAATAAATATAGCTTCTCCAGCTTTCTTTGGGTTAGTGTTAATATGGCCTATCATCCTTCATCTTTTTTACTTTTAATCTACATGTATCTTTATACTTAAAGTGGGTTTCTTGTGGATAACATATAGTTGGGCATTTTTTTCCTTTATTTTAAATCCACTCAGCAAGTCTGTCTTTTAAGTAGTGTATTTTTATTTCATTTTTATAACTAAAATAAAGTCATTGTTAGGACAAAAAGACTCACCTCTTGAAAGGTAACTTCTCTTGTTAAATTGCAACTGACTCGGTCATACTGCTAAATTATACACACAGGAAATTTGTTTTCTCTTCTAGCATAACTTGATAAAAGAAGAACTAATTTAAGACTAATTTTAACCAATTTAAAACTTCTTTCCTCTGTTAATTGGAGTTAAACATATTTAGACATATTTATAAAGTAATGTTTGGCAGGAATTTGGTCATTTATTTGCCAACCAACCAATGAAATGCAAGATCGAAGTTGACAGGTCCTAGGTCAGAAAGATTTTAAAGCGTTAAAGAGCTTTTGGAAAGGAGAGAGAGTGTATCAGATTTGAATTTTGGAAAGATAACTCCAATGCCAGCAAAGAGGACAGATGCACACTGGGAGATCAACCAGGAACCCCTGGAGGCTATGGAAGTGGTCTCGTGATGTCAATGACTACCTGACCTGAAATTATTAGTGGAAGTCAACAGAATGAATGACCTGCACAGGTGTTGAGAAGGTGTACTAATCTGTAGAATTTGGTGATGGATGAGCTGAAGGAGCAGGGGTGCCAAGGATGATCCCAGGCTTTCAGCATTGAGAGACTGGGCAAATGCAAACATTGTTACCTAAGATAGAAAATGTAGAAGCAGGAAGAGGTGAAAAGTGCTGATAATTAGTTCTCCATTATGCTGATGTGTCAGTACAGTACATCGGGGTAAAGATTTCTAATTGATATTTAAATTATATGGTGCTTAAGTTTATGAAAGGGGTGTAAACCAGAGGACCATCAAAGACAAAACTTGAATCTGTAAAGGCCCCTCAAATCGAGATGGAGATGGAGTTGAGGACATTGAAAATTGTAAAAGCCAAGTATAACCTATTCACTGGATTTCATAATTTAATGACTTACAATAAAGCAAGCCCTTTGTGTGCCTCTAACTAGACTGAGTCATTCCTAGAAAGTATATGGCCATTCCTAGCAGCCTTTATATTTTTAACCAGCCTTTGTTCTGGTGACTAAGAGTTATGTAATTCAACTATATAAGTTATGTTATTCAACCATATAAGTCATGTTTAGACAAAATAGTTTTTATGGAAAAAAAACCAATGTTATATAATATCCCAAACTAGTTCATATTGAATATCAGAATGGTACTTGACATTTGATTCTAACAAATGTCCATAGAAACAGATGTTCAAAAGAAGAGACTTCTAGCCTATTTGAAACAAGTTCTGGCTTCTCATGAACTTGTGGCATTAATTTTAAATTCATATTCATAGTTACTTATGAAAAACTACTATGTATTTTTGTATACTATGTATACTATGTTCAGCAAAGTATTCTGTTGAACATTCTGTGGGACACAAAGATAAATCAAACATAAACTGTCCTTAAGATACTTATAAACTAGTATGAGGAAATAAGACATAAACTTAGGTAAGTATACAAGGAGTTCAGGGTCACAGAGAATCACAGACATTTGAGAATCACGGACAATTTAAAAATGAAATTAAGTAAACAATTCCATGTACATTAGCATCAAAGGCACATAAAATGCTTAGGAATACATTTAACCAAAAAAATTCGAAGTTTATAGTCTGAAAAATACAAAATATTTGTTAGAAGAAATTAAAGGAGATCTACATAAATGGCAAAGCATCCCATGTTCAGGTGTTGGTGGATCAGAAGCATTGTTATGCACTGCTGAAAAGATAATGCTCTCCACATTTATCTACAGGTGCAAGGAATTCCCTATCAGAGTCTCAGCTGACTTCTTCCTAAAAAATGAAAGCTGATTCTAAAATTCATATGAAATTGCAAGGGACCTGAAAGAGCCAAAACAATAGCAGAGCTTTACTAATGAGTACGTTTCCTGGGGTCTGATTTCCAGGTTCACCCCTTGCCAGCTATGTTGTCCAGATCTTGGTGTCCTCATTACATAGAGGTGTTGTAGGAATTATATAAGTTAATACATGGAAAGTGCTCACGGAAGCATTGGCACATTGTACACCTTGATTTCGTCTTAGTTATTATTATTATTATTATCATCACCTCACAGGGGTACTATGAAGCTCAAAAAAGATAATGTATATGAAACTTTTTTGTAAGGTACCGCTTATCATTTTTTACTATAGTGACACACACATCCATCCTCCTTATAGGGTATAGAAGAACAAGGACTATTAATTTTTTATAGCCTAATAATAATAATAAATGCTCAGAAATTCATATTTTAGCTTCTGTAACTTTTATGATCAAATCACTACAGACTTTTGGTTATGCTGGGAATAAAGTCCAAATATCATTGCATCAAGACCGCTCTCAATCTTGCTATAAAGTATAGATCCACTTATGTCTTCCGCTCTATCACTGGTCTTGAAAGTGGAGTCACAATGGACCACCCACTGCAGTGTGGGAGGAAAAATTTTAGAAATTCTGTCTACGTGTACTTGTTGTGACATCCTTTGCAAATTTTCTCCAGTTTTATGTGTATCTTTATTAATGCTTCCAAAAATACTATTAAGGCTCTAATATGTAAATAGATGCTAAATGTCTATTGGAACTGCAAGCTTAAACAATTTTTACTGGAAATCAGTACACTCTCCCACAACATGGTCTTTCTCCTAGCGCCAAGCAGATCCATTCAACTCCTCCTAGAACACAGCTTCTATCTTTTTGTTCCCAAATCTAGCTCACAGCCAGTCTGTTGGTTTTGAATGGCCGTGTGGCAGCCACTCCTCTTCAAGCTGCAGCTTGCATCCTTCACACCAAGACTTAGCCATCACCAAAGGAAAGCTTCTTTGAAGAAGGGTCTATACCTCGTCCATCATGGTACCTACCCAGAAGCCCCCACCACTTCACCACATGAAAAGGTTTTCCATCATAACAGGTTCCAAAGAGATGTTTGCCCCGTGCATACGCTAACACCGATATTGTTATCAAGAGGCAAGAGAGCGTGCTGCTTAACAGCAAAGGCTCATACCCAGGTTCTGCCCCGTACAAACTGGCTGGCCACAAGACCCAGCTTCTTCCTCTGTGAAATTAAAATAATAAAAGTACCTCCTTTCCAGGTATATTGTGAAAGTGTATTTGGCTAGCACCTGGAACAAAACAAGCGCTTCATAAATATTAATATTATTATGGTCTTCTTGAGACTCAAACATTGTAATGTCTGCAAAGCATCTAGTACATGCCGAGTGAGTAAGGGGACTGAATTTCCTCTACCAGTCATGTTGATACAATAAAGTATATGAAAAGATACTCAACAGGTGCCTGGGTGGCTCAACTGTTTAAGCGACTGCCTTTGGCTCAGGTAATGATCCTTGAGTCTTGGAATCGAGTCCCGCATTGGGCTCCCAGGTCCACAGAGAATCTGCTTTTCCCTCTGACCTTCTCCCCTTTCATGCTTTCTCTTACTCTCTCTTTCTCAAATGGATAAATAAAATCTTTAAAAAAATAATGATAAAAAATAATAAAAAAAGAAAATATACTCAACATCCTATGATACTAGGGAATTTTTGATGAAAACAATGATATGCCATAACACACCTTTTTGAATGGCTAAAATTCAAAACACAGACAACACCAAATACTGGTGAGGACACGAGGCATCAGGAGTTCTCATCCATTGCTGATGAAAATGCAAAATGGTACTGTAATTTTGGAGGACACTTTGACAGTTTTATGTAAAACTACACATAGTCTTACCATGTGATCCAGTAGTCACTATTCTAGATATTTATGCAAATGAGTTGAAAATATATGTCCGTAGAACCCTACACATGAATGCTTATAGTTTTATTCATAATTGCCAAAAGTAGGAAGCAACCAAGACATGTCCTTCTATCAGTGAATGGAAAAACAAACTAGTATATCCAGTCAATGGAATTTTATTCAACAATTAAAGAAGTGAACTATTAAGCCATAAAAAGTCATGGAGGAATCTTAAATATACATTGCCAAGTGAAAGAATCCAGTCTAAAAAAAGCTATATACTGCATGATTCCAAGCATATGACATTCTAAAAAAGCAAAATGATAGAGAACATAAACAGATTGGTGATTGCCATGCATTCAAAAGGGAGGGAAAGGATGGGGTAAGTAAGCAGAGCACAAAGGATTTTTAAGGGCAGTGAAACTATTCAGATGATACCGTAATGGTGGACACAAGACACTACAGTTGTTAAAACCCATAGAACAGTAAAACACAAAAGGTGAACCCTAATGATAGCTACGGACCTTAATTAATAATAATGTATCAATATTGGTTCATCAGTTTAACAAATGTACCACACAAATGCAAGATGTTAATAATAGGGGAGATTGTAAGCAGGAGGAGTGTTAGGGTAATTCTCTGCTTTCTGCTTAACATTTCAGCAAACTTAAAACTAAAATATAAACTATACTGTAAGAAAAAGCCTACCGTAAATTAAAAAATTAATTTACAGCAAATTACATATAAATGTGTGTGTAAAAATACTTATATAATACCTATGTGTGTACACACATTCAGATAAAATAACTATACGTCTCTTTTTCATGATTGTGTTCTAATGTTGCACTCTTGTTATTTTCCCTCTTCTATTAAAGTGCTTCTACGGGGACTGTCATCACGAAGTGAGGAAATGCAGATAGTTATGCTAAATTACGCTTACAAGAAATGTGGTGGTGAAGTGAACTGAGCTGAAATGCATAGTTGAAGGCCTATTAAAGAATTATTTTAAAAGGATATAATGATGCCAACTATAAAAATAGGTAGTTAGTGTCCCATTAAATTTTGCTCTTTAGTTATTTCACTTTCTTTCAAGAAATACAGATGGATACTTGAATATGAAACTGTTACCGTGTGAGGAAAACAAACAAGCACATACCAAGTCGTTGATGCTGATCATTAGGACGTGCTGATACTCTCTGCCCTCTTTACCTTCAATGTCACAATCGGACGATGCTACTGGCAACAGAACAAGGATCAGGGGAGGAATTCCAAAGATATACCTAAAAGAAACTAAATTGAACAGTGAGTAAGAATAAGCTAAATGTTGTGTGTCAGATTATATACTGATTATGTTGTTTCGATTGGCCTGACCATTTATTTCTAATAATTTTTTGAAATGCATCGTGGCTTTGGATAGTGTGGGAAGAACCCTAAAATTCAGTATTCTGTAACAACCAAAGTAGGACTGCATTTTAGAGTTTAGATTTCTTTCACTTTTTTATTTAAAAATTACTCTTTGGAAAAGATGTAATGTGATGAATGTAATGTAATGTGATGAAAGCAGACTCTCTGTCCCTGAAAAACACTCTAAGGTATAAATCAATTTATTCAATTTTGATTTATATTGAACATTTCTACAAGAAAAGGCATCTCCAGGTAAACAGGTAAACTACAGGTAAACAAGTTACACATTTTTTAAATTTTATGATTTGTGGTATGTATATTTATGTAAACCTTGATGATTGTCCAAGTACCCAGCCTCTTCCTGAAAGCAACGCTGCACGTTTATTCCCATGGTACTGTGATTATATTCTTTCTTCTTAATGATGGACCTTAAAGGGTTTACCCTTCCCAGAACTGTGACAAAGTTGACATTTACATTTTGATGCTCTATCTTTTCAGTATATTCTTTGTTTCTAAGTGCCCAGAGACCCATATTTTCTACAAAACAACTCTGTCTAGCTTCTTGACAAATTAGAAAAACCCATTAAATAAATTCACACGCTGGTAACTAATGATTTATATCTGTTTTTGATGAGCCTTCCTACTTAGAGGCAATTGTCTAATCAAAAGGAATGAAATTATAAATGGTATCATTTTGGGCAGTAATAATGCGCTGATGGAAAGCCAATTATTCCCAGAGACTTTAAAATGTGGTTATATAGAGATGTATTTCTTCATAAGTCTGCCAAAATGTCTTGTTTGTATCTTTCTGCAAACTCTTGAGTTATGTTGACAATATTTCCTTTTAATTTCCCAAATGAAGTTTAGCTGTACTTGATGAATGCAAGACATTTCACATGTGTGTCTCTTCTGATTAGGACTACAAACAATACTCCTTGGAACCCAAAGAACTAATGTTGTGACATATGTTAAATGCATCATAAAGTTCCCAATAACATTATCATCTATTGCATCATTATCTGTCATGTAAAAATCAGTAGCACTCCCCAATAAATGATGAGCTATTTGTGACCCATATTTTTATAAATAGAGAAAGTAGGCTACATAGCAAGTATGAGAACAAACACAAATCCTACATCGTATCTTCATATATCACAGACACTTGACAAGGTAAGAGAAACAAAACGAGACACGAATCGATTCATAGCTCTGCCACTAAGAGTCTATACATGTGCCAGCAAAATTCACTGAGGAGATTAATAATGATCATGATGATGATAGTTATGTTTGGGTACCTATCATGGGCCAAGCACTTTGTTACCTTATACCTATCTATAAAGATCAGAAGAGTCTTACAATTTAATCTTTTTATAAAAACCAGACAGTAGGTGCCAAATCTGAGTTCTAACCTGAGGTTACTGTCTCATCAAGATTTTATCAGAAATGGCCAAGGTTTTTGATAACGTGTAATTACATTAGTCCTCTGAAAGAAACCACTTCTATGAAATACTACAGAGCTCTACTTCTCTCTTGTACTATTGCTCCTTTGTCCTGAAGATTTTCAGACAATAGTCAATTGCTATTTATTTACTAGATGCTGACTTTGTAATTGGATCTGTACAGACTGCATAGATCCAAACTTCATTTTTCTGTCTTCTTACAGGTGTCCAAAAAGGTATACTTTGAAAAGAGTAGATGATAAGTTATATAGCACATATCTTGAAATGAGTTTTAAGGAAAATATAATAAAATAATTAAATACTAGATTGAAAAAAGAGATCTTTTTATTATTCTACATAAATGTTATTTTAAAGGTCCATCTTTAATGTTTTGACAAAGGAGTTTGTTTTACTTTCTATGAGTACTAGCTATTGTGTCCTCTTCACCCCAACTTTCAGTAATTAGTGCTCCCCAAGTTCACACTGATCCATTTATTCATTGAGTGACATTTACCAGTGCTTTCAATGATGGCTTGGTTAGAAATAGTCTTTTTTATGTATTACAACTAGTTTCTCAATCCCGAAGCATAATTTGCCTCGAGGTGCCTGAATGGCTCAGTTGGTTAAGCATCTGACTCTTGATTTCTGCTCAGGTCATGATTTCAGGGTCGAGAGATTGAGTCCTGCATCAGGCTGTGAGCATGGAGCCTGCTTAAGATTCTCTCTCTCTCTCTCTCTCTCTCCCTCTGCCCCTGCCCCCTCCTGCACATGCATTCTCTAAATAAATAAATAAATACATACATAAGATCTTCTTGAAAAATGAAACCTAATTTTCTTTGTCTATAAAGCCAAAGCCATTTTTGTCATTGTGTTAACTAGGTTAGCTCCAGGTGGACTAGGCCAAAACAAAACACAGAGGGGTGGAGTATGGAGACTTGGGGTTTTCATTTTGGTCTGCCAAGAGGTTGTATTACAATGGGTTGTGTGACTAAGTGAATGACAGTGTCTTTTAAGTTTCATTTAACTGATCTGTAAAATGAAAACTTTAGACTAAATGATCTAAGGTTCCTTTCAACTTTCAAGCACCTTAAGTCTAAGAATCTCCCTGGCCATCCCAATAGAGTATTTCTTTAGACTTGAAATCACCTCAGGGACAATACTGCAAACACACCTAGGGCTTCAGATCCGCATCTCACTGGGTCTGAGATGTGGGTCTGAAGTTCCCACCTCTCAAATGAACAACTGCACTTTGGTCTGCAATTGAATGAAGCCTTTTTCCACACCACCCAAAGAATAAACATATTCATATTGCCTAGTTTGAGCATGCTTTTGACATTGTTGTCACGATAGGAAAAAACTCCGCATTTACTCTGTTTTGTTTCAGACTATGCATAGACATTCACCCCTTTCATGACCCTGAACTTTTCTTTAGGTCACAGAAAAGACAAACCATAAGGAATAATGCAAGGCAAGCTTGGGCCTGTGGAATTTTGTCTTTAGATTTCCTGAAGGGATTGAAACTGGAGAATCTGCTTTTCAATAGGGAATTTGGTTACACCAGAATGATGGCTGTCTAAAAATTCTTGTTGGTTTTTAATTTAAGCCAAATAATACATTCAATCCTCAGCTGCATAAGTTATGGGGTCAAAGTGAACATAAATAAATTTGTTTCTAAGTCTATTGAATCCAATCCTTCATCCCTTCTTAAGATAAGTAAATGTTTATTGAATGTCCACTATAAACATTTCATAGACCCGTTTTCAGTGGGAATTACAAAAAAAATACTGAAAAGACATTCAGGATGGAATAGAAAACATTATCTGAGTATATAAGACTTGGCTTTAATATCAGCAATTGGCACAAGCAAATTGGTGCATAAATAGAAGAAAAAGTTAATAAACAGAAAACAACCATGAGTTGTATGGAAATCAGCTCGTTAAGGTTACAAACATAAATTTGATTATCCTCATATAAAGAAATCTAATTTCTGCCACAATCAATGGGAGGTTGGGGGAGCCAGGTGGTGGGTATTACGGAGGGCACGTATTCCATGGACATGTGCATAAACAATGCATTCTGTTACACTGAAAAGAAAAAAAAAAGACTACTCTGTAAACTCTGTCCACAAATCCCATGATAAAACTTAAAGACATTTCTGCAGCCATCCTATGATATTGCACACAATATTCCATTTAATCTCATAACCAGTTCGGGAGGTAAGTACTACCAGTTTTCACAGTTCTGCAGATGGAGAACCTAAGGAACAAAGAAATTTTTCCCATATATAATGTATATAGTAAGAGACAGTTTCAAGAGTTTAGGAACTCAGCTTTTGGCCACTGAGCTCACTGCTTCCTACAAAAACAAGCATGTGTGTGCGTGTGTGTAGTCAAGGGAATATTAAAAAAAAACCATCTTCTTCCCACATGAACCTCACTAAGGTGCTTCCTGATCAAGCTCTGAAACACTGCATTACACACTCTTATTTCAGAAAAACAAACACATGACACCAGGTTATGTGTCAGAGGTAAGACCAGAAAAAATAACCTCCTGTGCATGAATGTAAATATGACATATAAATTGATCCTATAAAGCAGCTTTTCCCATTTCTGTTTAAGATACTGAAACACTGATGTAGTACCATTTGTGATTCTCCTTTGTACCTGTTCAGGCTTTCTCATCTTTCTCAGTTCCCTGTTTTTATTACTATTCCATTTTTGGTCCTCAAAGGTGATTAAATTGCCTAAACTAGATAGTACCCTTGAGAACCACATAGTAGGGCCTCAACTACTTCAACTCCTCAAAGCAGCAGCAAAGGAAAAGTTTAAAGAGTAACCCTATCCTTAAGCTTCTTGTGATATCTCTCGGAAATGCAAAAGCCACACATTATAATCACTATTAACAGAAATTTAGAATTCTAATATTTTGTTTGCTAATAACTTGTGGTAGATGAATAATATAGATACACTTCAGGAAATAAAGCTCCTTGTTAATAATGCACTTCCTAGTTTCCTTTTCTTTTTTCTCTTTCTTTTAACCTCTCCACTTAAAATTAGAGTTGATGCAGGGATTAGAACCAAGAGCTACAGGAAAGAAAGAATTGCAGGAGATCCATGGCGCTGTGAGACAGATAGGGATATACCTAATTTCTAATTCTATACTAAACTTCTGAAGGGCACCCATTACAAATCTTTTTCCATAATCGTCTTCCATACTCTACCCCCCCCCCTTATGTTGTTAGTGATCTGGTACTTCTTGGCTATGGATTCTTTAATACCTACGGGAGAGGAAAGACTCTTTTGATCTAACGGTGTAGCCTGGAAAGCGCACAGACCACGCATGAAGCGCAAGAGCAATTTGCTCCCTATTCCTGCACCCTCCCCCACCCGTCTTTTTTTTCTTTTTCATGAGGAAGTATTTACTATGAAATATTCTAATTTATCTCAGCAGCTCTTCGCCTATCACATCTCTCTTTCTCCCCCCCCTCCCCCCCCCATCCAGTAAACTTTTTGTCTCTTTCCCTTGGCCATATGGCTGCCAAGGGAATCCAGCTCGCTCGCCTCAGCTCTGCCCTTGTCCGTAGTCCGCACGAATAAAAATACATTAGATCTCCGCAAAGGTCTAGAATTTAGACTTAAGCCTATTTCATCCTGCCTCCACCAAGAAGCACCCATATGGGGGGCGGGGAAGAAAAGAAAAAAAGACAGAAACCAAAACCCCGAAGCTCGCCTTTCTCGATGCCAGCCCCAGGACTCGGGTTCCCAGCAAAGGGCACGAGGTACAGCCCCAGTCGGAAACTCCCAGCCTCGCTGAAGGGGCGAAACGGGGTTTTCCAGAGACCTGTCCCCTTAGGGTTTAAGAGCGAGTCCCGTGGGAGCTTCGCTTTCACTTCTCTAGAGAGTAGGGAACTACACGAGCTCAGGTAACTCGCCCCTTCCCCGGGCGCCTGTGAGTAACTGGGCGCTGCCAGGAGCGCGGGGAGGGCGGGCAGGCGCGGGGTTGCCAGAGGGGAGCGCTGGCTCGGCAAGACTAACGGCGAGCCATTGGCTACCTCGGAGACCTGGCGGCGGGGTGCCGCCGCTGAGCCGCGCGGAGGCTGCGGCGCGGGGCTCGGGACTGCAAGCCGGCGTCGGGGGCGGCTTGTCGCAGCGGGCGAGGCGCAGCAGTCCCGACGGCAAGTGGCTGTGGGCCAGGGTACCGAAGCGCGGCTCACGCCCGCCTGTGAGAGAGCCAGTGCTCTCGACAGGTCCAAAGTGCAAGGCTGGGCTGTTCCCGGACGCGCCTGGGCGCGGGGCCCGGCGACGCGTCCTGGAGTTCCCCGGCGCGCCGGGCGCGCGGAGTGGTGCGCCTGGGAGAGGAGCGCTTACCATGGAACATGGTCTGCGGGAGGCGGGCGTGGTCATGATGACCGCAGCTGCAGCAGGAGCGAGCTCTCACCGCCCATAGTCGCTGCCAGGAGCCTGGTCTTCCGCGGAGTTGCCGGGAGTCCGTGCGGGTTAGGGCGGCCTCTGCCGCTGGTTCCTCTCACCCACGCCGCGCCTGCTGCTTCATCCATCCCAAGGGGGGCGGCACACACCACGGCCCGGCTCTGCGCTTTGCCTTTCCCATAACTTCCGTAGGATCAGCCGGCAGTGTACTTTCAGTTTCTACTTTGAGCTCTGTCTGCAGGTTTGATCTTTGGGTTCACCACCGGGGTGCCTTCACCGCCCCACCTCTTTTGAGCACCTGCGTCCTTCCCTAGCTCTTCTTGTGCACCTGAACCGGCACCAGAGGAGGGCGCGAATTTCCAAAGCCCCACAGGAGGAACCAGCGGGCCTTCTGAATGAGAACAATTCGAGGCAAAAGACTTTCCAAATGACCTCTAACCGTCTTGGCAAAGCTAGGCGACTGGGACCTAAAAGCATTGGTTGCTATGTCCACGGAAGCCACAAACGTATAGGGCGAAAAGCTGGGCAATTGCAAGCCTACGCCACCAAGGAGGCGTCGTAGCTCTTGCCACGGATGTCGTGGACGATGCCAAGTCGTCTTGGGAAAAAAAAAAAAAAAAAAAAAAAAAAAAAGAAAAGAAAAAGGAAGTAAAGATTAAAAGGGTTACGCCCTCAGCCCCTCAACCTCTGTAATCAGTCTCTTTCTGCCCTGTGTTTTATAGATGCACCTGCCCCGGTGAGACCTCAAAGAAAAATAATCCTGTGGGCGCATCTAATCTGGTAAGTGGTATGTTTGGACCAGAAACAAAGCCCAGAGTAGGTGGAGGAAATGGAGACTGACAGTGATAGTTAATAACTATGACTCCCACCCAGGCATTTATCAGAATTGACCATTTTTTACTGTGTTTTACTGAGGAGTTAATTTTTTTCTAAACCTGAATTATTTTAGTATTTCCTGCTTGAATTTGTTTTCTGATATTCTGCAGGAGCCCTGCTTAAAAGGTGAGTGAAGTAGTAACAGTGATGATGATAATGGCTATCATTTATCTAGCATTTGCTCTGTACTATATTGTGCTAAGCATTTTATACATATATACTCTCAGCATAATTTTCTATGAGTAGACAATTTTCTTATCTGCACTTCACAGATGAGGGAACTGTAACTTGCCAGAGTTCACTTAGCTTGTATACAAGCCTGGTGTATTCTGGCTCTAGAGTTCATGCTTGCAGCCTCTGTGTTAGCCATGCTTGGGAACAGTGTGGAAATTGATGCCAGAGGGAGACAGGGTCAGATGTCCCGTGGGTGTGTCTTTGCTCCACTGTGGGGGACCTCAGGAAAGCTTTCTAGAGTTTCTGAGTTCTAAATTGAGACTCAAGCAGGCACTAATCTAGGGTGGTGAACATTCCAGAATCAGTTATAGTGTGAACAAAGAAAAGAGGAAAAGAAACAAGGGAGAAAGAAGAGAATTACAGCGAAAGAGTGAGATGGAATTACTCAAGCCTGAAGCTTGATCTCCCATTTCTCTTTTTCGTCTCACTTCTCACATCCAGTCCACAGGCAAGTCTTTTCAACTCTACCTCTAAAATACACTCTCTTCATAACAGCAGGATATTTGATTTATGCAATGCCACCTTCTGTGACCACACTCTGGCCACTTGCCACTGTGTACCAAGCCTGGTGTGATCTGGGTGCTACTGGTGTGATCTGGGTGCTACTGCCTTCTCTGACCCCCTGTGGTTCACAACTCACTCTGCTCCCGCCGTTTTCTTCCCTGTGCCCAGCCAAGCCTCTGTGCACTTAGAATAGTATCCAGCACACAGGTATTCAGAAAGTATTGCTGAGTGACAGAATGAGAGAGAACAACTGTATGAGAATGCATATGGTTGAGAATGGTTGAGAGCATGCATGAGCAGAAAATATGTAAAGCCAGAAGGGAAATAGAAGAAAGAGCTGGAGAAGGAGGGAAGCAAATGGGAACAGGAGACAGAATGGGATGGAGAAAAACAAGTATTTTCATTTGACTGGAGCTTAGAGTGGGAGGTGGGGAGCGGAAAAACAGGAGGATGGAGTGACTTTTAAAAATGAATTCTATAACTAAACACACCCAGATTAGTTACCTATTAGTCTAAAATCCTTGACAGCAGCATTGAGGTATGTAATTGCAGAAAACCTGCACCTTTTCTTCTTTTTAAAAAATATGTTTCAGGGGCAGATAAAAGAGCATCCATCAATAACTTCCTCAAGAGGAAATCCATCTTCTCTTTTCATGAAGTCACCATAAAACCTGGCAGAATAAAGGCTTGTGCATAAGTAAACTTTTGGGAATCATGAGAGGAAATTATTCAGAGCTCCAGAAGGGGACGTGTAAATTCCAACCTAAACTCTGACCCCAAATGTGAAGAATCACACTAAAAAAATTCATAAAACATTTAGAATTTTTATTGGTATATGAAAAAGGATATGTTCTAACTCTATCAAATTATTATTTTTCTGTGTATGAGAGAATTAATAATGAGAGAATTTTCTGTGTATGAGAGAATAGCATTTTGAAAGAATTCCAAAATAAAGTCTTAAATTAGTGGTTGATACTTTGATAAGCTGAACATTATTTTGTATAAGACAGATGAACAAGGATTAAACAGTCTATAAATTTTTATGTAGTAATATTTAATGATTAGAGGAATGGAGTGGTTAGTATAACATTTACTCATAGATTCAATGAATTATGCAGAAAAGTCAACAGAAACAAAATAGTGCATAGCTTGTGAATTACAACTAATATATATTAGAAGGGAAAACATCATCTCAGAATGATTTATATAATGTAATAGAAAACATTGAAATAAAATGATATAAATATCCACTTAAAGGGCAAATTGTCAAAGATTAAGCAATGTCATTTTAACTGTTCTACAATCTTCTGTTAAATTAGTCAATCAGTGGGAAGCCTGAAAATATTTTCTTGATTAATTATCTGAACTATTTTTGCCCAACGTAATATGACTATAGTTTATAGTCTGAGATCTGAATGCTAGCTAACTTTCTGTCTACGGATATTTTCTGAGGTTCCTATGGCTTGATTTTCCAGGTCTAATACTTAATGTGTTTCAAATACGCAGATACACACACAGATATATCACATACACATAAAGCCTCCCCGTGTTCTGTGTAGTTGCACAGGGGCCTGTGCGTGGAAGGGCTCCTTGCTTGGTTTAATATTCCGCTATCACTGTCTTGGAATTCTTAATTATTTTTGGACAAGGGTACTTTCATTTTCACTTTGTACAGGGCCCTGCAAATTCTCTAACTGACCATGCACACACATATAGGCATATCTTCAAGGTGGTTTTGGTCTGGTGGGGAAATCATATATTAAATATGTGACTTCAAGGATAAAGAATATTATGAAAAGGATAGAATAAGATATATTTCAAACAAGGGTTTAAGGCAATCTAGACCCATTTTAAAAATTGGTGAAACTAGGATCCCCAAAAGGTTAATTTACCTGTCTAATGGAAAAACAGCTATAAGTGGATAATCTATAAGTCTAAATCATATCTGTTTGATTTTCAAGCCTGAGATTGAGGATGGGTTTTGAATTTTATCAAATGACTACTGAGGATCTATTTACAAGGTCATGTTTTTTTTCTTATTGTATTTTTAAAGAAACTATAAGCTTACCTTAATGCTAAATTCCAGTGGCTAATATTTAACAGACTTTTGCGATTTTATTTGTAATTGGTATAGGTCTGTTCTTCATATTATATTTAACTAGGCTTGGGCTATTTTGTCAGATTTTCTTAGTTTCATAAAGGGATTTGGAAATTCTATTGTTTTCTAAAACTGTGTTTAATAATTATTTGAACTATTTGTTTCTGGGTGATTGACTAGAGTTTACCAATAACACATACTTAATTTCATGAGATGCAGCCTAGGGATAGGATGAGATTGTCAGTTTAAAGCATTAGAAGAGTAAAAAAAAAGTTTCTTATAAGGCTGAATCAGAATATTAGGAGCCCTGCCAAAAATGTGTATGTCCACATATCAGTGACTGCTGGGGCCATGAAAAGGAATGATATCATCCAACTTAGAAGAGATGAGAGAAAGAGACACGAACATTAGGGGGACCATGAGACACAAACATTAGGGGTAGCTGGGGAAATGGGTGCCCACCAACAAACTGACCAAATAGTGGACAGCAGGGTAGGAGAGAGAGAAGTCGGTGTCCCAGGATAGAATGTCAAAATAGGCTAACTAATCAGAATTTCCAATTGTCACAAAAAGATCAAAAAGGAAGATTGAAAGGTGTGTCCACTGATCTGGCAGAGTAGAGACTGTGGTCAACATGACAACAATTTAGAAGAGCAGTATAGATAGAGGCAATATTCCAGTTTGTGGGATGCAGGGAAGGATACAAAGAGAAGAGACAACTTTTAAAAGATCTGTGGTGAAGATAAAGAAATAGGGTAATGGTTTGAAAGGCATGTAAAGCATGATGGAAGTTTTCATTTTCATGCATGAGAGGTACTAGAGCATATTTATATATTAGTTGGTAAAATTAGGTTCTTTGGAAGAAGTAGGAAAGCATAGAACCAAGAAACTCAGGGTACCTGATTTATTTATTTTTTTCCTATCCTTCCCTCATTTCTCTCTCCTCTTTCATTTCAGTCCATAAACTGTGTAATTCAACAGTGAGAATCCATTAGGAATCTGGAGCCTAATTTTGTTTCTTATCAAAATGTCCCCTCTGACCTCACTTGTGTGCTCTGGGTTGAGTATTGGCTAGTGTAAGAGAGAAATATTTCCCAAACTGTCTTTCAGAAGGAGGACTAGTATCTTATATAGCTTGTATCGTCCAGTCCTTTTTACATAGTAATGGATATATTGTTGGCACTTAGAGGTTTCTTTTATATACTAAATTTTGGAGGGACTGTGCTTTTAACCATTGCCTTTATAGATGATTACTTAAAGAAGATTACTCTTATGACAATTTTTTATGGAAATTATTTGAAGAAAATGGAAAAATATTTTCCTTTATTTCTTTAAAATCCCTGACAGAGTCCCTTTAGAGCATCCAGTTACTATGTGAAGCTGTTTAGTTGTTCTTATGAGCTCTTTGAACAAGAGCAACGGTGTCTTACTCAACCTGGAATTCTCTGAAGTCAACAGAATTCCTATCAAGTTACAAATTCTTCCCAAGTATGACTTGTAGAAAAGGGCGATATCAAACTGCACAGGTCTTGACTTGCTGTTCTTACAGAGAATCAGTGCTCTGGGCAAACCTGTATTAATATCCATGAATGTTATCGTAAAAACTATTGACTGACATTGATATGTCTAAAGTTCTGGTATGGTTGTTAAAATTCTTATTTAATATGAATTTAGACTGTTTTAAAGATTTATTTATTTATTTATTTATTTTAGAGAGAAAGAGAGCACACAAGCAGGGGGAGGGGCAGAGGGAGAAGGAGGGAGAGAATCTCAAGCTGACTCCATGCTGAGCACAGAGCCCACATGGGGCTCGATCTCACAATGCCAAGATCAGGACCTGAGCCAAAACCAAGAGTCAGTTGCTTAACCAACTGAGCCAGGCAGGGCCCCTAAATTTAGACTTCTTTTTCTAAAATGGAGGGCTATGTGCCCTATTTACATCCTTTTATTGTTAAATTAGAAAATGAGTTCAATCTGCCTCTCCTTCAGGCAAGCCAAGTTGTTCCAGCACATTTGTCATTGTGTTGGACTGTGATTTGACTCTCAGAACATCCATTAACTCGTATATGATGTGGAATGATTTGGTGTATTGCCGTAGTAATTAAGTCCATAAAAAGTAATCTAAGAAGAGCTTGTACTTCCCTGAGTTCTCGGGGTATCAGTCATTGCTCTATGCCAATAGTGTGTTGATTAACTGGCATCCCCAAAGCCTGGAACTACATTAACATGCTTGCCTAAAATTTTAATGTACTAGCTGGTAGTGACATTTATACCTCCATGAGAAGAGCACAAAAATGGAAGTTTTGGAGAGATAAAAACACTGAGCTCTTGAGTTTGGTTTATCAGAAAACGATTTCTTCAAACAATGGAGAAGAGTGTCTTAAGTTTCTTGCATAATCCTATGAACTGGTGACTATATGCTTTGATTTCTTTATTTCTTTTACAATGTTAACAATTCTCCCTGATGTTTAACTAACAGATTTTCTAATCATGTCTTCCTCATTAGATTATTTTTCTAAATAAACACTTCTGTTTAATGTGGGTAACACATTGTTGTTGTTGTTGTTGTTTTACCAGTGAAATGTAGTATCTTCTATTTCTTATTATTTCCTTCTTTCCAAAATGATACTCTATGTCATTTTCATTCTGAGACTTTTAAACTTTTACTCAGATTAGAAAAATGAGGATCCTTTGTTTCTAATTCCAAACTAACCCATATTAGAACTTTAAAAAAAATTTTTAAATTTAACTTTATGAAATTAGGGCTGTTTACCAAATGAAAATATATCCTCATTATTAAGCTATTTGAATTTACTTTTAAACTTTTAGTATATGTTTTTTCATTTCATGTACATGATCCAAGTGGCCTATGATGAGATATAACAACAAACAAGACAAAAACAAATATCGTGTGTACTGGGTCATTGATCATTTAAGAATGGTCCTCTGAGACTGGAGGTTTTGCAAGCATTGTTCAATGGCTAGATATAAATCAGGGACTTTAAAGTAAGATCCCAAAAATCAAAACAAAACAAAACTGAGGACTTTCAAGAGCCACAAGACACTATCAGAAGGTTAAAAAAACGATTAAAGGTCCAAAGAAATCTCAGGAGGTTGAACCTAGAAAAGCGTTAGGAGATAAGGAAAAGAGCAAGTTCATACTTTTGCTACAGTTGTTGTTGCAGTTTGTAAGCTCCTGGGAGCCTCTCAGGTGTAATCTGGAACTGGCCCATGTCCTCAGAGAAGAGAGAGAGACAGAAGGAAGAGACAAGCCATTCCAAGTGGGCAGGGGTCTTGTGGGTGGCAATAAGACAAGTAGATCTCCACACCTGCTAACCAAATCTTAAAAGTTTATATAGACGTCTTAACTGGGTTCAGTCACATATACCATCTAGATGGTCTCAACACCACATCATTATTTCAAGGCTGTATCCTTAGAGCAGCCTCTGGGGGCTGGGGGAGGCAAGCGGAACCTACATTCCAAGGGACGGGGCCAAGAAGGGCAATGGGGAATCTCTGATTTGGGGATCCAGTTCAAGGTCAACCAGTAGTCACATCCTCCCAGCGACCTCCTCCAACATGTTAATATGGTTGCTTTGTGTTAATATTGATTGAAACTAATATCTCCTTTATAACTTTAGTTTTCTCTAGGTTTTTTGATGCCCTTAAGAAATCTTTGTTTTGACTTTAATTTGACTTAATATAATTCCTTTTTCCCTCCCCTTAATCTTTATTGAATATTAAACTGTGAAAAGGAAATAGACCTATGACAAACCTGTTCTTGCAAGCAGATCTTTTTGGCAGTTCTCATTTGGTATCTTATCCTACTGTGGCAGTGCAGCTAATTCAATACAGCTTATCATTAAATGGAATTAACTGGACCTTTGCTTTTCCATGGAAGTAAGTACCAGCTCACACAGTGTGTGTTTCTGACATGTATTGTTGTCAAAGTGATGAATATCTTCCACAGAAGAAGCACCAACAGAATTTGGTATAGCTCTTCTGGCAGTGCATTTTATGTTATTAGAAGTAAAAGTCAAATAGCAAGCACAAAATAGTAATCAGTTTCACTCCTTCAATGGCATGTAAGGCATCCTGAACTGCTTTTATCTGCTTACTACTATACATGTGTTATATACACTCTAAGGAGAGTTACAAAGGAAATGTCATAGGGATTGCTTTTACCATCCTGAGCTTCATTAATCAGGGGTTAACTTTCTTCCTGAGAATATTCAAGGTTAATACATAAATGTGCTCAAGTCTTTCCCAACCCTAAATAACCCTTCTTTTAATCCTACACATAAGATATCAAGTAACACTATGTGGCATGCACCGTTGTAGGTACTTGGAATATTTCAGTGTAAAAAACAGACAAAAATAATTTCTGGTAAATGGGAGTTTACATTCTAAGGGAGGAGATAAACAAGAAAAAAGTAAAAATTACATAAAATTTAGAAAGTTACTAAGTTCAGTGGTTAAAAAAAAGTAGGATCAGGACAGGGGATTTGTGCAAGTGGAGGGGAGGGAGTTGGGGAAGAGAGGTGTGATTTTGAACAGGCTTCAGTAAGAAGTTGACATTTGAACAAAGACTAAAATATGACTGAGTGCGTCACATGGATGTCTGTTAGAAGCATCTTCTTGGAGAGAAGAAATCCAGAACCAAAGATCTAGGGCAGAGAATGCTTGGAGCCTTCAAGCTCTCTGCTTCCGATTAATTTCTCTGCTTCCTCCTTCCTTTCTTTACTGAGTACCAAACTCTGTATTTACACTTAGAGTTTCCACTCCTATTCATTTTCACTCCACCGCACCCTGACTTCTGTCTACCACATCCCAGGTCCTCAGTGAACTAGTTGGTTGATTGTTGATGATGTTATTTCTTAAACCGACTTTTAGAAATTATAAAAGCAGACATGTAAAGTATAGACATTTAATAAATGGAGACAAGCAAATTTTTTAAAAATTAACACTCCATCTAGACATCACATTTATGATGGCTGTGCTGTTAATATATATTTTTAACCAAAATGAGCTCATACTGTACATATTGCTCTGCAACATGCTTTGTTTTCATTTATTTGTCTCCATCTTTAAATTTCAGGAATCTTATCTAATACCTAGATGTGCAGATTTCTAAAATTGATCCCCAAACGTCTATTACATTGGAGCTTTGGTTTCTTCTTTTAGTAGATTATTATTTAGAAACCACAATCTGGGCTTTAGAAGCTCTCACTGCTTTTTTAAAAAAAAAACCCACTTCCAGTTTCATCGATGTGTTCTACACTATCTCTAGTTTCTATTTCATTGATCTCTGCTCTAATCTTGATTATTTTCCTTCTTGTGCATGTGGTTGGCTTAATTTGTTGTTGATTTTCCAGTTCTTTAAGGTGCAAAGAGAGCTGGTGTATTCTGAATTTTTCAGTTTTTTTGAATGAGGCTTGGGTGGCTATGTATTTCCTCCTTAGGACCGCCTTCACTGTATCCCATAGGTTTTGGACCGATGTGTCTTCATTTTCATTGGTTTCCATGAATTGTTTAAGTTCTTTGATTTCCTGGTTGATCCAAATAGTCTGAAGCAGGGTGGTCTTTAGCTTCCAAGTGTTTAATAATCTCAATCTTTTGGTATCATTTGAGCTCTGGTTTGTGACCCAGTATGTGGTGTATTCTGGAGAAGGTTCCATGTGCGCTTGAGAAGAATGAGTATTCTCTTGTTTTAGGGTGGAATGTTCTGTATGTTCTATGAGGTCCGTCTGGTCCAATGTGTCATTCAATGCTCTTTTTTCTTTATTGATTTTCTGCTTGGATGATCTATTTTTGAGAATGGAGTATTAAGATCCTCTACTGTTAATGTATTCATATCTATGTGACTCTTTATCTTGATTAACAGTTGTCTTATGTAGTTGGCTGCTCCCATATTGGGGGCATAAATATTTAAAATTGTTAGATCTTCTTGGTGGATAGGCCCTTTAAGAATAATGTAGTTCTAGACCATTTCAGTAGTCATAGCAGGGAAAATTACAGGTTGGTGTTGATCTTTCTAATTGCATTTTAATAATTCAGCTTCTTTTTCCTTAATTTCTTTATTTAGAATATTATCATGTTTCTCCTCACTGAAGGATATTGACTCCTGATAGAATTAATTTAATTCCTTATTTTTTAACAACAGATATAAATTGGTTGCAAAACATTAATAGTAATATTATATTAAACAATATACCTTCTAACATAATTTTAAATTGCCTACACAGTTCTTTCTGTTCCTTGAACACATCCCTTTAAGGACATATATAACATCAAAATGGTGTATTTGAAGTCATTTAAACTCAATTTTTAAAATTTATAGCTATTTTACCAATTTAATATGTGATAGGTTCACTTGTTTCCAATGGCATTTTTAAAACTTAGCTCTACAGAAACGCCTACTGCAGAAGTTCTGTGTGGCAGGTTCTACTTCTCTTTCCTTTTCTATCTATTTTTTTTTCTCCCCCCCGGAGGAAAACATTTTCTCCATATCAGAGCATAGAGACCGTTTTTGTTTTTGTTTTGTAATAGCTGCATTATATGTAAATGGCTCATAATTTTTTCAACCATAGTCTATTGCTGGCCACTTGGTTTGGATGCAATCTTATAAAAGCACTTTAGGTACATCTTACCACTTAGTCTCCTTGACATCTCAGAAGTATTGGATACTCCTTCTTGGAATATTTTTTCCCTCTTGGTTTCTTTGGACATCCCTAATTCTCATCTTGTTAGACTTAAAATCTTTCCCTCTTCTTTCTTGGATTCTCTTCCTCTGCCTGTTATAACATTTTTATTATTCAGGGTTCTGCCCTCATCTCTCTCTTCTCATGTTACACTCACTTCCTAAGTTACTACATTCACTCTGATGGTTTTAACCACCGGTTTATGTTCATTGCCCACTCCGCTGCCCCTCCACCCCCCGCTAGTCCTCCATGACCTTAAATTCCAATCCTGTTACTCAGCAGGCTATAGTGCATCTACCTGAGTTTCTCAAAGATATCTCCAACTCAGCCTATACCAACATAAGCTTATTTTCTACCTCATTTTTTCTCATTGTATATTTTTCCAAAATATGTAGTTCAATTGTATCTTTTATCTCTCAGGCTGGAAACCTAAGAGTGATCAAATAAACCACTAAATCCTGTGTGATACTATTTGCTTGCTACTAACTGTCCTCTCTCATCTGTTCCTGCTGCCTTTTTTAGGGAGTAGAATCACTCTCTCCTCCACTACAAAACCTCCTTAAAAGATGTTTTTGAAAAACAACTGGACTGTCAATCCCTGCTTAAAGTTTTTCAATGACTTCATGTTTCCTAAGGGCAGAGTCCCTTGGCACTCTGCATGGAATACAAGGCTATCCATGATTTAGCTCCACCCTCCTGACATACAATTATTTGGACAGACACCCCACCGGCATCCTGAATCCTCCAGTCATTCAGACTCTCAGGCTTCCCTAGCTCTGTACTTCTGTGCTTGCAGCCTAGAGTGCCTTTGCCCACCCCATTCTTCAGGTTAAGCTCAGTATTATTTCCTAAGGGATGTTATCTATTTCGTGTCAATTGTATGGACTAGGTCCTTTCTTTATCAAATGCTTAGCAGCTATGCTGTAAACGTTTTGATTATTTTTTCCCTTCATTGTGAAATCCTTGAAGACACAGACTTCCTTTTTATTTATGGTATCTTTTAAAGATTTTTTTAAAAACTTATTTGACAGGCAGAGATTACAAGTAGGCAGAGACAGGCAGAGAGAGAAGAGGAAGCAGAGAGCCTGATGCAGGGCTCGATCCCAGGACCCTGAGACCATGACCTGAGCCAAAGGCAGAGGCTTAGCCCACTGAGCCACCCAGACACCCCTTATTTATGGTGTCTTTTGAGCCCATAACAAGGCTATCTTGCCATAGGTATTTGATTTAAATGTGTTGAATGAATGGATGGCTACTTCTGCTGTTGGATGTGTTACACTATTAAAACTTTCACAGTTTCTGGAGGATAGACACCCATCTTGTTTGTGGTTCTCTTCTTAATATTTAGCACAATCCCTGGACATCACCGGCACTTAGTACACGTATAGCCAGTATCATCTTAGGCAATGGTGATTGTATTCATGCTGATATATTTTCTCATCAGCTGATAACTAAGGTTAGATCAGTTGGAATATCTCACTCAGGTATGCTAGATTCAGACAGATTCTACCTTTTACACACATTAAATTTAGTTATATACTTGAACAAATCTATTATGATTTTATCCTGCATAACAGTGACTAGCATATTTCACTATGTTAAAAATGTGGTATAAGAGACATTCCTATTCTGAGAAGTTCAATGCCTTCAAACCTCACATAATCTAGATAAAATAACACTACAAAGATGAAACAAGGCTTTCTTTTTTTTAAAAAATGGTCTCCAAATAGATTTTATGTCAACTAATTATGTGTTTCTGTGTGTGTATGTGTTCTATAACTGAGAAAGAGATATAAGGAAATCTCAAAGTGAAAGGGAAGAGAACCGAGTTAATTATGAAATAGCTCCTTATGTCAAACATTTCCATTTATAGGTACTTTTAAGTTGAAAATATAATGGTTTTAGTTGTAAGGTCTACTTTAATTATGTTGTCCTCCTTCTATTCCTTCCCACAAATAAACAGTTTGAAATCAAGGAGACTGGTTCTAGAAATTATTTCAGAATTACTTGTTTTTATTTGCAACATTTGGTTTATGAGAATTATTTGGTTATAGCAATATTTATGATGACTAATAGTGGTTTCTAGGCAGCATTGTAAATAGAATTTTATAAATATGTGTCTTGGCAGATGGAAGGTGATGTTGCATAAAATGAGTCCATAAAATATGTTTCATAGACTAGTGTAGGTGTTGGTTTTGCTGTTGGTTTTGAAGTTTATTTGTAATTTGGAATTGTGAATTAAAAAACATTCTATCTGGATTGGATGGGCAGCAATTTGATGACCTTCACAATACATTCACTGGTGAAAATATATTTTCATCAATTTTTTAATTAATTTGGTCGACCTCCTCCATATTGTCCAATATATTTTAAATACTTTCAAAGTATGAAATGCCACTTAAATGTCACTATATTTTAGTAATTCTGATAAGGTAAGGGTGATCACAGGAAGAAACTATGTTTCAAAACTAACAATTTATGTTGAAATAGACACATATTGAAGAATATGAATATTGCTATAGTATTCTATATCTTGATTACTAATAAAAAGTATTATGAATATTTTAGCGCCCTGGAATTTTTACCTCTTAATGTTTCTTTCCCTTTTCCATTTTGAGTGGCTGTCTTGTGAATTTATACACCTGTTTTATGTTCATGTTACCATTTTTCAAAATGTAGTTTGGAAACCCCTTGTAGAGTAGATTGCAGAGCCACTAGTGTATTACTTTTCAGAATTTATGGTTTAAGTTTCAAAGACAATGAAAAAAAAGTCAAAAACAAAAAATTCTTAAAATATGTTTATTAATTTATTTTGGCCAGGTCACAAATTCAAATAGGTGCAAGGGTCATGTAGGCAATGTAAGGTGATACAGACAGACAACCTTCTAGGGACTAGAATGCCTGCCTGGAGAGCTCAGCCCTTGTCCAAAGGACACCAGAATGCAGTATCAGCATTGCCTGGTTTCCCAGTCTTGCAAGCAAACCTGAAATTTTGCATATTTACCGGACTTTTCCAAGTTTTAAATGTTGGTTCAATTCTTTTGAATACTTTGTTTGCAATCTCTGCTTTAGAGTAATATCTTTTCATTGTGCTTATACTCTTTGTAAGCTCTTCTTAAAGTTTTCATAAATTCAACTCTCTTCTTTTTCTCTCTAAATTATCAAGATCTTTATGGCAACGTGTGAGAACAAAGAGTAAATATATCATATGGTCTCTAATCAGTGAGGCTTTCCCCCATATAAAATAGCAACCCCCCCACCTTAACTCTATATATTTTTCTCCATATCATTTATTAATATTTTACAGATTATATATTTACTTGTTTGTTCATTGTCTTTTCCTCTCCACTATAACATAAGCTTCATGAAGATATTTTTTGTTCATTGATGTATGTTTAGTTCCTAGAACAATTACTGGCAAATAGTAGGCCCTAAATAAATACCCATTGCAGGAATGGATATTCTACAGATAATCAACTGCATATGGGAAGTAACTAAGAATTAGGGCTATTTTACCTTGACCAGAAAAGACATCGTCAGAAATACAACCAACAGTGTGTTGGCACTGGCTCATACTGGCCTGTAAGAGCTGATTGAAAGTGTCTTTTAGATCTGCATTTAGTGACATCCTATTGTTTACTTGAAGCAAGTCACAGTGAGAGTATTTCTGCTACAGAAACTAGCAAACGATACAAACGTGTCATTTACCAGCACACCCCTGGATGCAAGAGTTATGAGATAATGGCTTAGCAAAAGAAAGTACTTTTAAACATTTAGAGCTCTCCAACAAAGGAATGGCCTAACTCACAGGCAGTATTTAGGTCTATTTTAGAGATTTACTTCTTCAGATTATACATTGTAAAACTTTGGCATGTAGTTTATGGTGTCCTGCTGAAATATTTAAGTTCAATCTTTCATTTTTTATTGACTGAAGTAAGCCCAAGTATTTTATAGTTTTATTTCCACCTACTTATGATAAGAATAGTATATCAAGTATGTGTAAATATGTTGTTATTTCCTGTTATTTCTGGTTGTTTTCACTAATAAGGTCTTGTTTTTTTATGTGTTCCTGGTTATGGTCATATCATTGTGTGCTAGACATTATTTTAGGAACCTTATTTGTGAGAATAATTGGAGGCTTAGAATGATGGACATCCTTCTCTAGAGAGAACTTTTGTTTTCTTATGCTAGCTAACTAGACATTTCCAGCTATCATTTCCAATCTAGGACCATCTTAATGTGAGTTCAAAGTTTGAGGTTCATTGAACCATGCAGATGATGAAAAACCAGGCTATACGTCTGTGCAAGGTCTGTGTTACTTATAGTGCCACTCTAATGGGGGTACAACTTTTTGGTATCTCAGTTTAAAGTAATGAGTGATTAATTAAAGCCCTCATTTTGAACACTTATTTTTTTTTATTCCCCCCCCCCTTTTTTTTTTTTTGGTAGAGAAGCCTCTTCTTGATTTGTGGCTGCAATATTTTATGTTGAGAGAGAGAAAAAGAAAGAGATATTTAAATATCCTTTTTTTAACCTGCATAATGTCCACTTATTTGAGTCTTCCCCCCCTTCATCTATTTTATTATCTGCTAATATCTGCTAATATCTCTTGCTAAAAGCAGAGAAGATGCTTCCTACCCCTTAGAAATGGGTGGTTGCTATAAATCTGGCTACAAATGCCAAGATTGGAGGGAATGGTTTGGAGATCTGCTCTTTAGCATGCAGACTTCTTAACTCCTGTTATAAAGTTCAGTCCCTTGGGTTTTTTTTTTTTTCCTCCAGAAAATAATCTTCAGACTCCTATGAGGGGCCAGGGAAACAGCAGTAACTTGTCTTTGTGTGGTAGGATTGTGGGGCTGGAATCACATTAGATTGCAGACACTTGTTTTTAAACCCCCATTGTTAGCCACATTCCTTACTCCTGCCTTCCACAGAATCTGACCAAAAGCTTTCTGTTGAGAAGAATATCCATTCTCTTCTGATGATGACACTTCTACAAAGAAATATATATATTCTTTGATAATGAGACAAATATATATATATATATTTCCTCACTCTGCTAACCTCTTGTTCTCATTGTCTTTTTTGAAATCTTGCAGTTTTTTATTCATTTAAACTTTAGGATGTTTCGAGGCATAGAAGAGATAAATGCATATTTCAAGCTGTTGAAATGGGTATAATTAGGATTTTAAATGCTTTCTCGAGGCTCCCATCTATTCTCATGTCTTCTGTAGTCACTTTTATGCTCCTTTCATATCTGTATTTCTAATCCAGATCCCATTTCTTTGCTACTACTACTACTACTACTACAAATAATAATAAGAACAAACATTTAAATAATACTTATTAAATTGCATTGTTCTAGGTAAGTACTTGACAAACTCATTTAAGCCTCAGCCCCATTATATAGTGTATCAGTTACCTATTGCCACAATAGCTGTATAACAAACCACTATAAAACTTAAAAATGTAAAACAACAGCTACTTACAATTTTCACCAGTAACCGGTTCCACTGATCTGGCCTAAGCCCAAAAGACATTGGCCTGACTCACTCATCTGTTTACAGTCAGCTGCCTGCTTGGATTGAGTTGTAGGTCTAGGATGGTCTCAAATAAAAAAGCTTGGTCCTTCTCTATGTGGTCTCTGATTTTTCAACAGACTAGCCTGGGATTTTTCTCATGGCCACAGCAAGATTCCAAGAAAGAGGGCAGGTCTTGGAACCCAGGCTCAGACTGCACACCTTCACCTTCACTTCCTACATATTCTATTGGACAAAGTCAAAACACTAATCCAGGTTCAAGGGAACAGATTCTACCTCCTTAGAAGAAGAGCTACGATGTCAAATGCCAAGTGTCCGGATCTAGTAAAGAACTGGAGTCAATTTTGCCACTTTTTTCCACAGATGGGTATATTATCTTCATTTTAGGAGAAACTGAGATATGGAGAGCTAAGTAAGTGGCTGGAGGTCATGGAGTAATTAGATGGTGGCATTAGGATTTGAATTCGGGCAGTCTGGCTTCAATCTGTGCTCTTAACTCTTACAATCTACTCTCTCTCAAGTGGGATATTAAATCAGTTGGTGGAATGATACAGGAGGAAAGGCAAACAATATCAAAGAGGCCTTAAAATAACTCCACAGAGAGAAAAAAATGAACAAGCCATATAGAAAAAAAATGAGGGTTAATGTAAGAAGATAACACTAAGAACACTTCTTTGTTTGTAAAATTAAAAAAAAAAAAGGTTTGCATGTACTCTGTGGGTTTTGGAAAGACAGAAGGCATGCCATTGAAGGTACATGGCTTACCTGGGACTGCAGCTTGTTAGAACCCATCTTATTACAGTAAAACTGGAAGGAGGGCACAGTATCCAAAAAAAAAAAAAAAAAAAAAGAGTCACACAGAAGGATAAGATCTCAGTGGTATGAACAGTCAGGGAAAGGGTTTTGCAACTTCTTGTGCCAAGGGCAATCTTAACTTTAAATTTTATAGTTTGGCTGATTAAGTTAGTATATAATGCTCCATTTTTGTATAAAATTGATGTGATCCTCCTTCCCGAGTTAACATGCTAGATATACCCAAATGTGTTATGTTGTAGATATTATTAATTTTTAACTTATATTTGTATTACTCCCTACAATAATGTCTTCCTTGATCTCTCAATCCCCAGTTTTTCCACTTCCATTTTTTTTTTTGTAGCAGCCAAAGCAATTTTTCAAAATGCACATCTGGTCATAGCACTATTCTGCTTAAAAATTATCTGTAATTGGCTGTTCTCCAATTACACCAATTTAGAGAACAATGTGGAGATTCCTTAAGAAATTAAAAATAGAGATTCCCTATGACCCTGCAATTGCACTACTGGGTATTTACCCCAAAGATACAGCTGAAAAGAAGGGCCATCTGTACCCCAATGTTCAGAGCAGCAATGGATGCAGTTGCCAAATTGTGGAAAGAACCAAGATGCCCTTCAACAGACGAATGGATAAGGAAGATGTGGTCCATATACACTATGGTGTATTATGCCTCCATCAGAAAGGATGAATACCCGACTTTTGTTGCAACATGAATGGGACTGGAAGAATTATGCTGAGTGGAATAAGTCAAGCAGAGAGAGTCAATTATCATATGGTTTCACTTATTTGTGGAGCATAAGGAATAATATGGAGGACATGGGGAGATGGAGAGGAGAAGGGAGTTGCGGGAAATTGGAGTGGGGAGATGAACCATGAGAGACTATGGACTCTGAAAAGCAATCTGAGGGTTTTGAAGGAGCGGGAGGTGGGAGGTTGGGGGAGCCTGGTGGTGGGTATTAAGGAGGGCACGTATTGCATGGAGCATGGGTGTGGTGCATAAGCAATGAATTCTGTTACACTGAAAAGAAATTAAATTTTAAAAAATGGAAAAAAAATGAAATCAATACCCAAAAAAAATTATCTGTAATGTCCATTATCTTCAGAGTGAAGCCTAAATTCTTTAAGGGCATCTATCAGGTGGTCACTGTTTGCCTCCCAACCTATTTCTTACCTTCCTTTCTCTCCCAGCTAAATACTTTGCAGAATTGCAAATGTGTCATACAGTTTCATGTCTCTTTTCCTTTGCTTACATTGCTCTTTTGACAAGAAATATCTTGATGAACACTGGTTTTCTTTCTTTCTTTCTTTCTTTGCAGTTGTGTAAGTGAAACTGAGTGATTTACACTCATGGAAACTTTTACTATGCTTGGAGATTAACGTAGTATAGATAGTAAAAAATTATCTCACTATTTTTTTCAATTACACATCATGTGTTCTAAGGTTTATACTAGGTTGTAATAATACTTGGTTCTCTAACCAAGTACCTGTGGATGCTCCCTTAACACAAAGGTCCAATGAGCACCACAAGATCTGTAAGAACCTACAGAACTGAGGTTTCACAAACTGCAATCAGAAATGTGTCTGAGTGACGGCTGTGGTATAAAGGCAGTGAGAGAGTGAGAGTGAGAGACAGAGAGACAGAGGGAGAGAAATGGAGATTGAGAGGGAGAGAGAGCAGCAAGAGAGCCTAACTGGAGAGAGCCTGGCCAGAGTTAGGTTTAGTTACTAGGTCTGCCATCTTCTGCTTTAGTATAGGGTCTTTGTCTTTCATGAGGTGGACCACAATCCCTTCCTGTCTTAGCCTGACTCACTTTGCAAAGAATGTTAGGTGAGTCTGGGCTACAGTGGTCCCCAGAAAAAAGGAAGACGGGACTTAGTACCATCAACGCAGGGAGCTGGTCATAGCAGCCTTTGTAGAAACGTCAGTTTTCTGCATTTGTAGAAACATCAGGTCTCATGGTGTCAGTTTTAAATACTGCTTCCATATGGTTCCCCGGGAAGTTGCAGTTAGAAATCTCCATAGAATTGGTCTGTTGGTTTGTTATTAGAGAGAACTAAAAAATATTGGCAATTGTTTCATCCGTTATTGGTTTTTTTTTTCCCTTTTGAAATCCATTGTGTTTTAACATCTGGAAGAGGTGGGGGGAAAAAACCCACACATGCATCAGTGATGTTTTGTGCTTTGAAGTGCTCCAAAACTGACAGGGTCACATTTCTAAACTTCTCAAAATACAGAAGAGTTCTTTAAATAATTGGGTCTCATTTTTCCAGTTTTCAATATCTTTGAAAGCAGATTTGTATACTCTACAAATCAGAAAGCATTATCATCCTTCCTCACAAGTTGATACTTTGTTACTATAGAAATGTAGTTGCAACATGTCCACCTACACTCAGCAGATGGTCTAAATCCTTCCAGTGTTGTGTGGGAAATGACCTTGGTTCACTTTACACTTAGAGCCTCAAAGGCACCACCAGGCAAGTTATCTGTACAAGAGGTCACAGAATAGACAAGTTTACAAACTAAATTCTATCTCGAGCTACAGGCTTTATTAAATAAATTTAAAATAAACTGTGAAAAGCAAAAGGGAAGAGTGGGGTCGCTTAACCATCTGAAGATATGAGGCAAGCAGGGCTGTCACAAGGCAAGGTTGGGTATCAACAAAGATTCAAGTATTTGGAAATATCTTTTTTTTTTAAGATTTTACTTATTTATTTGTCAGAGAGAGAGAGTGAGCACAGGTAGGCAGAATGGCAGGCAGAGAGAGAGAGGGAGAAGCAGGCTCTCCGCTGATCAAGGAGCCCGATGTGGGACTCGATCCCAGGATGCTGGGATCATGACCTGAGCTGAAGGCAGCCGCTTAACCAACTGAGCCACCCAGGCGTCCCTATTTGGAAATATCTTATTGACTATCTCAGTTTTAAATTAGATATTTGTTTTTCTAGAAGACTAAGAGTACGGAAACCTGCAGAATAAAAACCTTATGTAATGAGTAGGGTGTAAGCAAATGTAAGATGTTACTGTTTTTGACATTATCAGCAAAGTTGCTCTAGAAGCACAACATTCTTGTTGGAAATACCATTGTGGTAATGAGTTACCCAATTAGAATCATTCATTCACTCATTCATGTAATTATTTATTGATTTATTATGTACCAGTATAGTTTTAGACAGTGAGAATGAAAGAGCAAATATTCCTGCTCTTACAGAACTTCCATTCCCGTACGGAGAAAGAGAGAGATAATAAAAAGTAAATAAATAAATAAATAAATAAATAATTAAGGTACATGGTATGTAAGATTATAAGTACAATCAAGAAAAAAGCAAAATAAGGGTGTTTGAATAAGGGGGTTAGGGGTTGCAGTGAGGGTAGGCCTTATTGGTAAGGTGATGTCTGAGCAGAGTGAGCCCTATAGATGTTTGGGGTAGAAATGTGAGAACATTTCATTTTTGTGTGAAGAAGAGACAAGAGTCTAGAATTAATTTGAAGATAGAGCTACCAGGATTTGTTAACAGGTTGGATGTAGGCTGTGACAAGAGCCAATGCAAAGACCCTGAGGCAAAAGAGTTCCTCATTACTTTTAGGAGGGGGAGAGCAAGACAGGAGATCAGAGAGGTCATGGCAGGGCCGTATGTGTAGGACTTTGTAGACAATTTTAAAAGAATTTGGCTTTTGCTTAAAGTGGGAATTATTCATTTTGTATGTAGGGTTTTATATGCATACATATTTTACATGCAGATTTTAAGCAGAAGAGTGATTGGCTATATAGAGCTGACATTTGAAAACAGTCACTTTGCCTTGTTGAGAACAGGCTGAAGTGGATTAAGGGTGAGCAGGAAAACCAGTTCAAAGAGTGTTGTAATAATCCAGGTGGGAGAAGCTAGTGACAGAGTTCAGGGTGATAATAGTGAAGGTGTTAAGGAGAGGTTAGATCTTATATATAATTTGAAGAATGAGTCATCAGAATTTGTTAGCAGAATGAATGTAAGGTCTGAAGAAAGAAATCAAGGCGAGTCCAGGTTTGCTTGTTTGTTTTTTTTTAATCTGAGCACCTGAATGGATGATAATAGCGTTACCAGAGATGGGAAAAGGGTGTAGCATTTGGAAAGCTCTGTTTTGGATATACTGATCTAAATTCTAAGGGTTACATTAAAACCTTAGATACGTGAATATGTAGTTCAGGGGAGAACTGGTGTTCTGCATGACAAGGTGATATTGAGAGCCATGAATCAGGATAACATCACCAATGCATTGAAGATACTTAGAACTGAGGCTAAAGGACTGAGTATGAGATACTTGGGCATTAAAAGGTCTTGGAGGAGAAGAAGGGCTGAAAAGTAAACAGAGTAAGAATAACCAGAGACAGGGGGTAGAAAATTTGGAGCATTGTCTTGAAAGCCATGTAAAGAACCATTTTAAATGCTTCTTTGATCAAATAAGGTGAACACTGAGAATGGGTCACAATTGGATTTGATAATCTGGAGGTTATCGGAGATGTTGGTCTGAGAGTGGTTCAATGAGTGGCAAAAGCAGGGGAGGGAGAGGGGAAGGAGCAGGGGATAACATGGACAAGGCACAGAGCAACAGGGCGGACTCTAAAGGGAGAGATGGGTCAAGAGAGTTGAATGTGTGCTTTTTTTTTTTTTTTGAAACTTAATATGAACAAAATAACGTACTTGAACACTAATGGAAATGATCTTGTGTAGAGTGGGAAATTGATGATGCAGGGTCGGGGAGAGGGGAGATAAGAGAAATTTGAGAACCTGTATCCTTGAATTGGCTATGTTGAATGTGACCAAGTGCCCAACTAAAGGGTTGGCTGAGATAAGGATGCAGGTAGTTCACCTGTAATTACAAGAAAACAGAGTATATGAGGATCTCTACTACCAGCAAATGTGATGGGGGAGTCCCTGAGGGTGTCTTCTGATTTATTTAGTTTTTGTTTTAGCAAATTGGAAAACACAGTGACCCGTTGAGGGTGATGGCAGGAGAGGTGTTGAAGGCATGAGGATACATTCACGGGAAGAGTCATGTAAGAGTGGGTTAGATGGTCACAGCATACAAGCATGACGGGATAGGGCAGAGCTGGCAGGTAGGGGGTAGTGCTCTAACCATGTTTGCTCTGGGCAGTTCGGTGTCTACAGCTAGTCAAAATTGCTGGAGTTCTACCCTTAGCCTCTATCCTCTTCTGCCTCTGCTTCTTGAGGCCTAAACCTGTAATTACTCATTCCTTGTCAAAACTACACTGCTTGCACTTCTGTGGTTTACCTACTGTCTTGAGGGCTAATTGTTTGCACTTTGCATTTATTCCATGATTATATTAATAATTAAAGTTGACAATGGTGGATATGTTTGGCTAAGCTAGGACTTATGACTGATTTGTTTTTTTCAATCCGTAAGTTTTATCATGTACCTCTAAATGATGAGAATACCTTAAATAATATAATTACAGTACCATAATTACACCTAAAATAATATAACCACATATATTTTCAATGTTCACTTTTAGTCAGCTTTCTCATTATAATTATTTTTTCCCATTTGATTTGTTCAAATTAGGAGCTAAATGTGGTTCCTACATTGTATTTGATTGAAATATTTCTTAAATATTAAGCATGTTATATTGCTTTATCTCCTTAAATTCATTTTCTAAGACTATGGAATCCTTTGTCATCCAGAGTATAACTAGAATTAAAAGAAGGAAATTTTTTTGAATCAAGTTTGTGGAATGGGGTCATTGGAACATCATTATAAATTAATACACCATTTAATTAATAAAGCGATATCTACATCTGGCCATAAAACCTTTACTTCTGTTTAAAGAGTTTTTTGAATGGGCCAGGAGGACATGTATTTTTGGGAATGGATATGTCCCTTTTATCTGTTCTGTACTTAGATGGGTAAGAAGGAGAGCAGGGGGCAAAGGAGCCCCAGAAAAGGGAATGTTTTCCTATTTTTAGTTTTATCATTTTAGCAGAAAAAAAAAAAACATATTGTGGCTGCCATAGAATGGTCAGTATCAGGTGAGAAAAGATACACAAGAATTTTCAGCTAGGCTGTCCTGAACTCCTAAATCTCCATGGATAGATTTTTACTCCAAGCTCAAATTTAGTGACAGAGTTGAATGGAGAGTTGAAAAAAAAAGTGTTTTATTAACATTCTAAAATCTAAGTCAGCTTAAACAGAGACCATGAAAAGCTAACACTTATTATGCTTGGTATAATGGAGAGGGAAGTAGATAAGAGGAATTAGGTAAAAGTAAAGGTACTGTGGACTCAAAATCAGAAGTCTAGGTGTTAATTCTGACTTTGCTATTGACTAGAAACCTTAAACAAACTCTTAAAAGTGGGAGGCCCTAAATTTCATATTTGAAAATGAGGGTTTGAGGTAGACTGCTACTGAAGACTGTTCTAGTACTTAAAAAAAGATTGATAAAATAGAAATAAAAATAAATAAAACAAAAATAACTAAAGCAATGCATCTGTGAGTGCATATTAAATTCCATCATCTCTTAAAATATAATGGTAAAATTTATTGATGTATTTTATTTATCAATTTTTAAAGAAATAGGTCTTTAGATTTTGATAATAAGATTGGCAGTTTTTCTTTTTAAAAAAGAAGTTGAGGGGCGCCTGGGTGGCTCAGTTGGCTAAGCAACTGCCTTCGGCTCAGGTCATGATCCCGGAGTCCCAGGATCGAGTCCCACATCAGGCTCCCAGCTCTGTGGAGAGTCTGCTTTTCCTTCTAACATTTTCCCCTCTTGTGCTCTTGCTCTCTCTCCCTCTCTCTCTCTCTCAAATAAATAAATAAAATATTTTAAAAAAAGAAGTTGAAAAAAAGCCCATGTAATCCCATCTTTCACTATTTACATTTTGATAGTTTCTAAGACTATTGCCTAACAATTGCTATTGTGAATGGAATATGTTTATTTTAAGTAATTATTTATTTTTAATTTCTTTTCAGCGTAACAGAATTCACAGTTTTTGCACCACACCCAGTGCTCCATGCAATGTGTGCCCTCCATAATACCCACCACCTGGCTCCCCCAACCTCCCACCCCCTGCCCCTTCAACACCCTCAGGTTGTTTTTCAGAGTCCATAGTCTTTCATGGTTTATCTCCCCCTCCAATTTCCCGCAACTCCCTTCTCCTCTCCATCTCCCCATGTCCTCCGTGTTATTTGTTATGCTCCTCAAATAAGTGAAACCATATGATAATTGACTCTCTCTGCTTGACTTATTTCACTCAGCATAATCTCTTCCAGTCCCGTCCATGTAGCTACAAAAGTTGGGTATTCATCCTTTCTGATGGAGGCCTAATACTCCATAGTGTATATGGACCACATCTTCCTTATCCATTCATCTGTTGAAGGGCATCTTGGTTCTTTCCACAGTTTGGTGACTGTGGCCATTGCTGCTACAAACATTGGGGTACAGATGGCCCTTCTTTTCACCACATCTGTATCTTTGGGGTAAATACCCAGTAGTGCAATTGCAGGGTCATAGGGAAGGTCTATTTTTAACTTCTTGAGGAATCTCCACACTGTTCTCCAGAGTGGCTGCACCAACTTGCATTCCCACCAACAGTGTAAGAGGGTTCCCCTTTCTCCACATCCTCTCCAACACACGTTGTTTCCTGTCTTGCTAATTTTGGCCATTCTAACTCGTGTAAGGTGGGATCTCAATGTTGTTTTAATTTGAATCTCCCTGATGGCTAGTGATGATGAACATTTTTTCATGTGTCTGATAGCCATTTGTATGTATTCATTGGAGAAGTGTCTGTTCATATCTTCTGCCCATTTTTTGATATGATTATCTGTTTTGTGCATGTTGAGTTTGAGAAGTACTTTATAGATCTTGGATATCAACCTTTTGTCTGTACTGTCATTTGCAAATATCTTCTCCCATTCCGTGGGTTGCCTCTTTGTTTTGTTGACATTCGCAAATCAATCAATGTAATAGAACAAATCAGTAAGAGAAGAGAGAAGAACCATATGGTCCTCTCAATTGATGCAGAAAAATCATTTGACAAAATCCAGCATCCGTTCATGATTAAAACGCTTCAAAGTATAGGGATAGAGGGAATATTCCTGAACTTCATAAAATCTATCTATGAAAGACCTACAGCAAACATCATCCTCAATGGGAAGAAGCTCACCGCCTTCCCGTTAAGATCAGGAACATGACAAGGATGCCCACTCTCACCACTCTTGTTCAACATAGTATTAGAAGTCCTAGCAACAGCAATCAGACAACAAAGAGGAATAAAAGGTATCCAAATTGGCAATGAAGAAGTCAAACTCTCTCTCTTCGCAGATGACATGATTCTTTATATGGAAAACCCAAAAGACTCCACCCCCAAACTACTAGAACTCATACAGCAATTCAGTAACGTGGCAGGATACAAAGTCAATGTACAGAAATCAGTGGCTTTCTTATACACTAACAATGAAACTACAGAAAGGGAAATTAGAGAATCAATTCCATTTACTATAGCACCAAGAACCATAAGATACCTGGGAATAAACCTAACCAAAGAGGTCAAGGATCTGTACTCGAGGAACTACAGAACACTCATGAAAGAAATTGAAGAAGACACAAAAAGATGGAAGACCATTCCATGCTCTTGGATCGGAAGAATAAACATTGTTAAAATGTCTATATTACCTGGAACAATTT